>JACEIK010013348.1:0-10224 GCA_018107945.1 Datura stramonium
CTGCAAAACAACGCTAATCATGTTGGTTAGTATAAATTCACACTTCCCTACAATTTACATGAGAATGTACAAATATTGTTGGATAAACAAGGCTCAAACGCTGCATTTGAGTATCACTTGGGCATATAGATATGCCCCAGATCAGGACCCCAAGTCGACCCATGGCATAAGCATCCATCCAACTCAATCAAGAACTAAACAACCAACAATACCATCATAGAGGAAGTCTAACTCAATATAACATATGGATATACAATCCAAAGCTGGGTACATATATATATGTATGAATAAGCTATAAACATGACGAGCTGATGGGACAAGACCCCAACTAACTAAGCAATCTAAAAATTGAAATACATAAAGAAAGATAGACAGTTTGGTCCTCAAAAGATGAGGATTCACCAATAAGCAGACGCTAACTCGGATGAACAGTCTAAGAGCGGGGCTGAACTTGAGAGTCGAATCCTATATCATGAAACAATGCAACATAGAAAGTATGTGTTTAGTACAAAGAATGTACCGTGTATGCAAGGTAAGTAAAACCTCTTAAGTAAAGTAATTCATTCAAAACATATCATAACATATCATAAGCTTTCAAATCTGAGAGGAGGGCTTGCATGCATTCTTTCTGAAATCAAAATCATTTCATAACATGAAAATACATAACTTCATAACATCATAACTAACTCGAATGACTCAAAGCTAAAATATGAAATTTATAAGAAAAGCTTAACAATGAGTAAAACCTTGCTTCGGTACGTGCATGTATAAAATAATATCCATGAGTAATGAATATGCAAGTCTTAATCAAATAGACAATGAGAGACTCATCACTTAACCGACATACCATGATAGAGCTTACATGGTCCCAACTATTATACTCAAGTGGGTAGAGCCACCCAAAACCTTGCCAAGGCTAAGGACGCTACCATGATATCAATTTCAAGCTCATGGGCCATTAGGGCCGGGGATAGCTCAAGAGGGAGGTCCCAGTAATATAATAGTATCTAACCTATGTTGGCGCGTAGTTCTGGGGCATAGGGTAATCGAACCTTAGCCCGCTCGGTGCTAGATTCTTCTCCCAAAACATACAATGCTCTACATCATATATAATGAAGATCAACATCGTCCATTGATGAAGCTCAAAGATGAAATCATGCATAAACTCAACATAATATGAAAATGAAGCTCAACATTGTCTATTGACAAAACTCAATAATGAAATCATGCATAGACTCAACATCGTATGAAAACAAATCTCAATAATAACATATATCTCAATTGTGAATTAATGCATATGAGAGGATTTATTTTGAAACATACCACAAGATCAAAGTTAAGCGGGAGCCTTTACTCCAAAACCATGTGGTAAGCTTAGTTTAGAGATACTACATCATCATACTCGATATAAGGGCTTTGGCCAACACCTTATCATGCTTGGATCTACTTAATTCATTTTGAAAATAATATCGTAGTTATGGGTAGTTTTAGAAATATGCTTTTCATCATCAAATCTCATCATCATCATACATTCATTATCATTCTCTTCTTTCATGAACTTCTCATCCATGGCCCTTTAATTTCATAAAACTAGAAAACACAATTGTGATGGAAAAGAATTTAAAATCTGCCCATGCTTCACAATTCATCAATAGAAACATAATCTAATCGTACCCATGTATAGAAATTGAAGAACTATGCAATTGGGTGAAAACCCCATAACTTTATCATAGAAATTTCTCATATTTAGATAGAAATTGGGCATGGGTGTGGAAGAAGACACCCACTCATAACCCTACATGCCTGGTTTGATGATTCTTTGACTTGTTTTGAAGATCTAAGAGGAATTGAGAAGTTGGAGGTGACGAACCGTAGCTCCTTCTTGGGAGCAAATCTAATCTAAGCATGTTGAAAAGAGTAAGGATTTAGGCTAGGTTAATCCCTTTAACCTGAACTTAAGGAATCTCAAAACGTCGTCATTTAGGAGTTAGAAGCATAGTAGTTTACCAAAATGCCCCAGAACTAACGAAATAAAACCTATAAATGGCATTTACCGTGACCAAAAGTATGGGTCATAGGTTGCTTGTATGACTCGTACTGAGAGTCGTACCATGCCTGCTGCAACTTCAATAAATAACTCATAACTTTTTACTTCAAACACTAATTGTTTCAAGGTAGGATGCGTTTCAAATAAGACTAAAAGGGCTTCAGTTTGATGTGCTGAATCACCCAAAAACAATTTGTAACGTAAGAGCTATGATCGGTTGATGTTTACCCTTATATGAACCAATACGAAAAACCCAGTTGGCAAGAAGGCTCTCAACTCAACTTCATGCTAGAGGTGCCTTAAGACCTTAATTTGCATCGAATGCAATTCTTACACTTTGGAATTAATCTTAACACCCTTTTTCCGTAAATTAATTGGGTTTGGGTCTATCTGTATACCTATAAGGGTTCATAACTTAGCCCGAAAGTCTTAGGCATTATAATATATCAACTCACAACTGAACCAACGATTCAAACCATTATATTATGACTCGTACCATGAGTCTTACCACAAACCTATGGTTTCCTCTAATGACTAATGAGTCCATTCTTCCCTAACTCTCTGAATATTTCCACGACTCTTACCATGATCCGTAACTCCATCCTACGAGTTGTACTATTGCCCGTACAATCATTCACATGATAACTCCAAAGACTTGCTACAACTTCTGGCCACGGTCATACTCACACACTACGGCTTGTACTGGGACTCGAGGTTGGGAAAAAACTGAACTGATCTGGACCATGGGTCTTCCTACGACCCGTACTACCAACCTACGACTCGTAGTTTGAGTCATACTAAAGTAAATTTTTCCAACTTTCCTGTTGATCACACTTCATATATCAAGTCTAGACTTAGGAGCTTTTGGGGTATTACCAAAGGAACTTGAGTAAACAAGCAAGCACATGGTAGTTGTAACCTATCTTATGAATTTCTTTGTAAGAGTTGAGTGTATTTCTCTCCTATCTTGATCTTGTGTGTCCTTATTTGGGGTGTTAGCATTTCTTTAGAAAAATGGAGACTTTCCTTTGTCAGATTGTGAGGGCATGTGGATGTGAATGACTGGCATGTTTACTTGTCGAATCTAGGTGTATGCATGTTGATATAATGTCATTTGTGGAGATTGTATGCTTAGTCCGAACAGTTGCAAAAAAATTGGTTTTGGATAGATGGAGGGGGTGGATGGACTAAAATGTGAATGTTTGTAACCATTGTTATCAACCACCCTAGTCATTGCAATTTGTGATTCTGAGACATTTGTTTAGGTGTTTGAGTAGTTTCTTTTTCCTATTTTCTTTGAGGACAGGCAAATGCTTTATGTTGGGGGTGTTGACTGAGAATTTGCAACACATTTTTGCTTCATTTCATAGCTTTTTTCATTTTTTAGGAGCAAGACTAAGTGAAAACTAACCTCCTTATGCCATGTTTCAAGAATCCAAGCAAAATGAAGAAGAGAGGAGTTATAGATAAATTATGTCCAAAATACGAAGCAAAGGACGAACTGTCTGTCTGTAGGACGGTTCACATGTTCATCCGTCCATCCAGAGCTATTATTTCCAAAAAAATATTTGGAAGAGGTCCTTAATCACCAAAGTGAAGGATGGATCGTATTTTCAAAAGACGATCTGTCAATTGACAGATGGACCTATGAGGAGACAGAGGCTAACTATAATGGATGAAGCCACATACGGACTGTCTTTCCAAAAGACGGTTGCCAATCAAAAGTCGGAAGGCTGATTAGCAAATGATGATTTTAATTGACGGAGAAAAGTATGCTCCATTTTTCCAAATGATGTTCCATCCCTGCAGGGCTGGGAACCTCATAGTTTAAATTATTTTAGGCTTTTCGAGACATAGTATAAATAGATTTTCTTTTTGTTAAGAGAGCTTTTTGGATTAGTTTTCAGTAGAGAGTAGAGATAGATGGAATACTTTATTTTTTATCTACAGTAGAGTAAATCTTATATTTGACTTGTAATTTTGAAAATTTAAGTTCATCAAATTAGAATCTGTTCTACAATTTGCCATTTCTTTGGTAAGAATGTCTAATTACTTACTTTCTGTTCTTCTTCTTGCTTTGGGTAGCTAAACCCAGATCTAGGGTTGTAAACTTATCGGGCTATGAACCCTAATGATCCCAATTTGGTAAAATTGATAGTGGGCTTAAGAATATTTGATTGATCTTAGATTTGTAGTGTGTGATTGATAATGAAAGTCACTCAATCCTGCCCAATTACCTTTATGGCATTTCAAAGAGAAATTTAGGTTTGATTAGCATCAACCAATAATAACTCAAGGCATAACCCTTGTTTAATGAATTCTCCTATACATTAGTTAAATTCAAATTGACAACAAGCAATTGGGCAGAAGGGAATTCTCTTTAATTTGACAAAATTGAACTAGATTGACACATATAGTGCTATTGAAAGATACCCATGGGTTGCCTAAGTCTTTGCTTGCATGTTCATACATAGCCCATTCTCAATATGCCTATATTGGGTGATTTAGGGGGATCAACCCATAATTGGGGTCACTTTTCTAGTATTTCCATCAATTGATTTAACTCTATGAAATTAGCATTCATTATTTGTATTTAAATTTTGCCTAATCCTAATCCGAATAGTCTCTAAACCTGCAAATATCTATGGAAAGGTACTTGATAGTTTGGGGTTAACATAGTCTCCGTGGAATCGACCCCAACTCCAAATTGGGTTATATATTTGCTTCAACCATTTTACACTACCGTTAATTGGAGTGGATTTGACTGAATTATTACTTATGATCCTTTCTTAACTAACCAATCCTACGACATTAGCAAAACTAACCAGAAAAGTTCTACATAGCATGTACAATGCAAGATAAAGCAATACAACTCTCACACACATGGCACCCGATTTTCATAGTCAATTACCAATCATTAGGTTAGCACACTAGCTTAAGTCATAATCATGTTATCATTACATAAAATGTCACACAATAATCCATACAAGTCAGCATATTGAAACAATGAAACACATGCTCAGAAACTTAAGAAAGGTATCATTTTTTACAAAATAACACTTCATGTTCAAAAGTGCCACTATTTACATGTTGACTGCCAAGTCTTCCTATTTCTCTTCTACCTAACTACAAAAAACACTAAGATAAACATGTTGGTTCAACAGAAAGTAAACGTACTTGGAAAAAGAATAGAGCATGAAAAACTCAAGGACGGACATGGACACAACCTCCCACCTTGACTAAAAAGCTGTGTTTTGTCCCTGAAGAACTTAAAAGTATCAAATCAATGGAAATGAGAACTTATCTATGGCACTCAAGTGCCGATGTCCGGTGTTAAAGTCAGAGCTCCAGGTACAACCTCTGTGGCAGTACACTCTATAGGGGTACTATCAATGGTAGAAACATTTGGTGCCTGTTACACCTATCAGTGTCTGAGACTCGCCTTCCGGGTGATGGTCTCTAGTATGCTTGGCACATTAAGTTCCCCTATTTGTCAAAGCTCTGACCTACTTTTCTTTTTTTCACACTCTTTCAATTTTTGCCTTCCTCATCACCATCATCAACATAGTCATAGATCCTCTTTCCCATATTTTGTGGGGGTGACTCCTCGAATAGGTCAAGGAGTGGCCTCTCCTCCTTCGGCTCCTCTATCATTGGAGCTGCAGGTGCATCCAATAGTGATATAGTTCTAGCCTATAAAGAGGCAATATTTTCTTGGGCCTGTGCCAACTCTGCTAACACATTACTCAAATGTGGCATTTGACCTACCCTCAGTAGATCATTTAATAGCTTCTCAATGCCGTCAATCCGACAATGTATTACATGTATGGACTTATGCAAAGGGGTAACTATTGTAGTTATGGATTTAGTAACAAATGGCGTAGGTAGCTGCGCTAGAAGATCTATCAGCTTTTTATTCTACTCGATACTCTTAGATAGTGATTCTAAGTGTTTCCAAGTAAATGAGAAAGTTGGAATTAGAGTTCGAGGTCGATTAGCTGGTGGGTTGTTGTGATAAGGGCTACAGAAGGAACTGTAGGAGTGTCGGCCTTTATGGCCAACGACTCAGGTGTTGTGCTAGTTCTCTCTCCTAATAGTGCAGGCATATCTACTGGTGGACTCTCCTCTAGTAGATTAAGGAACAGAGAACCTCCTGATGTGTACGGCTGTTACATACCCTTAGAAATCGGGTTTGACTCATCCGGGACATTAGAGATGTCCTGAATGCAGGTGGCCTCTACATTCAAATCAACTTCTACTAAGAATGCACCCCTTCCTCACATCACAATCGAGATATCAAGCAAGGAAATAGGATAGAAGTCCCATAGCTCATAACGTTCTCCAAAACCTCCACTACTATTATTCGGGTGAAATTCACCTTATACCTCGACATGAGGCTAGCAACAAGCATTACCCAATCTAATGTCAACTAATTATCAGCCTATGTGGGAATCAGGCAGAGTCGTACCACCACCCACCAAAAAATTGTGGCGAAGCTCAAGGACCCCTTTGTGATAGTTGATAAATGTCCAAAAGCACATCTCCAATAAAGGATGTGGCTATGGTCATTGACAAAAATAAATTTTCCAATGAGTGTCGAGGTCAAATACCACGAGGACTAGGGTTGGATTATCCAATTATAGTAAATTAACTCACACAAGTAAACGTCATGCATCAATTGTTAAACCCCGAGAACTTAAAGATCAGACCCGTAAATTAAAATGGGAAAAAGATGAAAATCTGAGTTGCAGACACAGAATGAGTCATTGGACGACTCATGAGACCAGCCCACGAGTCGTCAAGTGGCGCATGGGGAAGGCTAGTGAAGAACAAAAAGGTCGAAGAATAAGGGGTCCCCACGAGCGAGGGAACGACCCATGGTCAGATACCACAAGTCGTTAGGTCATCCGTGGGGTGAAAGAGAAGGAAAAATAGAAGAGGTTAACCAGTGTACTTAACGAGAGGAGGCCACAACTCGTCGTGTCAGGCTACTAGTCTTGATGTGCGTCGTTAGAGGATACACAAGGAAAGTGATATGGTAGGTGCAATAAACTTGATGATTGGTGACCACGAGTTGTGGTCACCCCCGACGAACCGTTCAGTGATCCATTACGAGCCTAGGAGTTTTGACTGACGGTGTACCCGATGAGCGACATAACGAGTCATTTAGGCCAGTGACGATCCGTCAAGTCGTCTGTTAGGACCACTTGGCAATGTTTTCCTGCTAATTTAGTAAGGTCTTTTTGTAATTCCTAAGTCCTAAGGGCCTATAGTAAGTTGTTTAATGAACGTTTTACAGGGTTTTAAGAGGAGAAAACTTATTCTAAGCTAGTTAATTCCATGCATTCAAACTTGAGAGCTTGAAGGGAGGATTTAGAGCAAGTTTTGAAGGTTTCCATTGGAATCTCATCTTGGGCAATTAGAGAAATGTTAAAATCATCCCTCCCAGGTATGTAAGATTATGAGTGGGCGTCTTCTTCCACACCCATGCCCAATTTCTCTCAAATCATGATAAATCTCCTATAATCAGGTATAGGGTTTTTGTCCAATTGCATAATTCTTGAATCTCTACACATGGGTATGATTAGATTATATTTATATTGGTGAATTGTGAAGCTTGGGAAGATTTTAAATTGTTTTCAATACAAATAATATTTTCTAAGTTATGATATTTAAATGCCCATGGATTAAAAGATCATAAAAGAAGTGAATGATGATGGATGCATGATGATGATGATATTTGACGATGAAAAGTATGTTTCCAAAGATACCCATGATTATGAAGTTGTTTTCAATATTAATTGAGTAGATCCAAGCATGAAAAAGTTTTGGGAAATGCCCACATGTTGATTTAAATGATAATTTTCCCAAAATAAGATGACTACATTGTTTGGAGTGAAATCTCCCAGATTTCATAATTTCTCGCTTGTGGTATGCTGAGTTAAATATTCCTACCTATATCTTACCACATGATTTGGAGTAAATGCTCTCACTTATGCTTGAACTGGTGGTATGTTCTAAATAAAGCTTCGTATATGCATGAATTCGTAATTGAGATGTATTTCATTGTTGAGGTTTGTCAATAGATATTGTTGAGCTTCGTTTCATAGGATGTTGAGTTATGCATGATTTCATCTTGAGAATTGTCAATAGACGATGTTGAGTTTCGTCAATAGACGATGTTGAGCTTCGTTATATACAATGTAGAACATTGCATGTTTTTGGGAGAAGAGTCTAGCACCGATCGGGTTAAGGGTCGATCACCCTATGCCCCGGAACTACGCGCCAAAATAGGTTGATACATATATATATTATTGGGACTTCCCTTGTGAGCAATCCCTCACCCAAATGGCCCATAAGCTTGATATTGATATCATGGTAGCATCCTTAGCCCTGGAAAGGTTTTGGACGGCTCTACCCACTTGAGTGTGATAGGCGGGACCACGTAAGCTCTATCGTGGTATGTTGGTTAAGTGACGAGTCTCCCATTGTCTATATCATTCAGATTTGCAAATTCATTTCTCATGATTATTACTTTATGCATGCATGTTCTAAAAGCAAGGTTTGACTCATTGTTCAGCTTTTCAATATAAATGTTAAGTTTTAGCTTTGAGTCATTTGAGTCATCCATGATGTTATAAAGCTATGTATGGTCATGTTGTGATAAGATTGCAATTTCAGAATGAATGCGTGTAACCCATCTACTTGTGCTTGAAAGATTATGATATGTTATGAAATGTTTTAAATGATTTACTTTACTTGAGCGGTTTAACTTATCTTACATACTAGGTAGATTTCACGTATTGACCGTATACTTTCTATGTTGTATCATTTCATGATACAAGACCTAACTCGCCGCTTCAACCCCGTTTTTTGACAGCTTTTCAAAGTTAGTATCTGCTCGGATTGGTGATTCCTCATCCTTCGAGGACTATAATATCATTTTCATATATGAATTTCCAGGTTCATTATTGTTGATTTAGTTGAGGTCTTGTCTTATCAACTCGTCCAAATTAGAGGCTTTCAGACTTATGTATGTGCAGCTTCAGATGTTATTCTGATGTATTTATGTGTACATGAGGCACTTTTCCTTTGATTTCAGGATAAATGAGTGTTGGAAAAATAAATTGCAAAAGAAAGCTAAAAGTGTGCAAAAAAAGGGCAAAAAGTGCAGTCCGCAGTACAATTCGTAGGATGGACCTACGAATCGTACTGAGGGCCTTGACAATAAGCTGAAAGTTAAAACTGTAAGATTAATCCCATGAGACTTGTCATGGATTGTACCATGAGGGTACGAGTCGTGGTAAGCCAGTCGTGATGAAATCTAGAAGAATTGCACAGGAGGTTGATTCTTAGTACGAGAGTACCCTACGATCTGTGAGATGAAGGTACGAGTCATACCATACTAGTCGTGGTGAAGTTCAAACAAAGTTAAAAGTATCATGATCAAGCCATGGGTGAAATGTACGAGTCGTAGGATATTGGTACGAATCGTACCTTGACCCTATACTTAGCCAAAGTTCAGCCAACACACCAAGCCACGAGTTGATGCCACGGTCCGTGAGAAGCCCCTACGAGTCGTAGGTGGACCCGTGACGAGGTCGGCTACAGATATGGAAAGCAGTCTTGTTAGTTTAGGAAAAGGATTCTTGTGTCCCTATAAATAATTTTTATGTTTTATTTTTCATAGATGACGACGAATAGACTTAGTTTTAGTAGGAAAACATTGTAGTAAGCAATTGTACATCATTGAAAGAGAGAATTGAGTTGGTTCAACCTTGTGATCAACCTTTTCCTGAATTCATATTGTTCTTGCTACTTGTTATTCAAGATTTTGTGGATTAATTGAAGGAATTGTTTTTCTCAATCATCTCTGTAAGTATTGTTTTATGTATTTAATCATGAATACAATTCACAACCTTGCAACTATGAGAGGATAAAACCTCCATAGCTAGGGTTGTGGTAACCATGGCGGATTAACAAGTTAGGGTTGCACAAAGTGAGTCTAAAACTAATACTAAGTACTTATATTGTAGTCTCTTCATCTTTAATGATTCTTACCGGTGCGCAACGTTAGGAAGTGCCTGAATTCTTTACTTGCTTTGGTCGAAGAGGTAGAGATTAGGAAAAGAGAATTACAACAGAGCCTTGATCTTTATGATCATTGTATTAACTTG
>JACEIK010013349.1:0-24132 GCA_018107945.1 Datura stramonium
TCAATGTACAACTACGACAACAATCAACACAATATCACACTTTAGGTATCTCCCTTCGGCTAGGCATAATCTTAACATTTATCCTAAATAAAACATGGGACGTTAAAGCTTAAATGAAGCTTAACATACTTCCTCAATAATTTTAAAAAGGTTTCTGTCTCATTTGATTCACATCACACGAATCGTGCTTGAAAGAATGATAGACGGAGCACCTTACATATCTTTCTCCGATGAACTTTTCTCTAGCCGATTTACTATCTCAATGATCAGCCTTCAACCTCCTTAATCCAGTGGTTTTATAGGACAACAAAAAGCTTAATCTATATCAAAAAAATGCAGCCAACATAACTAATCAGAGGCAGTCAAAATAGCAACAACAACACACGTCAACATCAACAACATTTAGCCATTTTCTCAACTAATTTTTCACTAACTTTTGAGGGAGAAAACAGAGGAAATTCTACCTTAGTTTTTTTGTGATTCTACCCCTCAATATTAAGTATAATTCCAGAAAAAGAAACAGCCAAAAATCCTAAGGAAAACGAGCAAAATTCAGCTAACAAACAGTCCATCGGCAGTTCACTTAGCTGCCAATTTCCAGATTTTCGCTTTGCGATTTGGGAGGTTTAAAAGGGGCAAAATCCTTACCTTTTCTCCTGATTTCAACACCTACTCAAATATGGATATATAGGCAGTCAAAATATATTTTGAAATGCAGAAAAACTTCTTCAAAACCTTGCCAAAACGAGCTCCAAAACAGCCCCTAACGTACTTGGCAAGGTAATCTCAACTTATCTTGTGATTTTCTTGAACTTTGCTTGATGTTCCTCCTTGATTTTCTTTGTCCTAGCTGCTGGAATTGAGAGAGAAATGGAATCCTTAGCAATCTGGTCAATTTAGATTTAGCTGGAAATGTTTTCTACAAGTGAAAAATCAGATTTTAAGAAAATGAGTGTGATGGAGGCGCTAGGGCGTCATGCCCGCGTCACTGCTCGTCATAGTTCAGTAAAATGCCCTAACTTCGCCTCCGAACTCAGGTCACAAGAGGTTTGATGTTTTGAAAACTGGACTCAAAGACCTTTAATTTTATAGGTTGTGGGGCTTCTAATTCATTATATATTGGGAGATATGATCGTTTAAAGTTGATCCTTACTTATGAACTTCACATACTCTTTGGGTTTTGATGTACACATTTCCCTTGTCACCTACGACCAATATACAACCCGTACTTTCCATATCCTGGCATAAAACATCAAATAATTACCAATAAAATTTTGGGGTGTTATAGGTATGGTCACTACAAATTTGTTGTTATGTCTTTTGGACTAACCAATGCCCTACTTTGCTTTTATGGATCTGTGAATAGGGTGTTCAAGGCATATATTTGGACATATTTCGTAATTGTGTTCATTGATGACATCCATATATACTCTCGGAGCGAGGAAGAGCATGCGCTCACTTGAGATTAGTGCTTCAAACCCGCAAGGATTGTTAGTTGTATGCAAAGTTTAGCAAGTGTGAGTTTTGGTTGAACTCATTGGCATTTTTGGGCCATGTTGTATTGAGTGAGGGCATAAAGGTAGATTCTCGAGGAAAATCAAGTCGGTGAAGAATTGTCCTAGGCGGTGAATCCTTTAGACATTTGGAGTTTCTTGGGTTTAGTGGCTACTATCGGAGGTTTGTTTAGGGTTTCTCTTCCATCGCAACACCTTTGACCAAGTTGACTCGGAATAAGGTAAGTTCCAATGGTCGGAGGCTTGTGAGAAAAGCTTCAAGAGTTGAACTCGACTCACTTCAGCACCGGTGTTGATCTGAAGTCTGATGGTTTTGTGGTGTATTGTGATTCTTTGAGGTCGAGTGGGTTTGTGTTGATGTAGCATGGGAAGGAAGTGATAGCATATGCCTCAACACGAGTTGAAAGTTCATAAGAAAGAATTACCCGGGGCCACTTATGACCTTGAGTTGGCGCGGTGGTATTCGCATAGAAGATATGGTGACATTATGGGGTCCACGTGGATGTATTCACAAATCACAAGATCTTAAAATATGTGTTCATGCGAAAGATCTCAATCTTCGGCAAGGACGTGGTTGTAGCTACTAAAGGCTACGACATGAGTGTCCTTTACCACAGGAATGTAGGTTAATGTGGTATGGACACTTAGTAGGCTCTCATGGAGTGTGTCCCACAAATGGAGAGGAAAGAAGGTGGTGAAAGATGTCATCGAGCAAGGTTGGGAGTCAAATTGGTTGACTCGATCGATGCGAAACGTTGTTGTGCAAAATGAATCGAAATCGTCCTTGGTGAGCGATATGAAAGCTAGAAAGATGAGGATCGATTTTGGTAAGCTAAAGAGAAGCGGATTCGGATTCAAAGGTGGAGGTTTTCTCAGGAGGGAGATGGGGTCTTTATCATTACCCGAGGTCATCTATGTGTTCGAGATGTTTATAAAGTTGAGAAATTTGGATATTTGCATGAGGCACATGGGTACGGTATTCTATCTATTCATGTGCACGAGATGTCAGTGATTTGCGGGAAATATATTGGTGGAATGGCATGAAGAAGGATATTGCAGAATTCCTGGCCAAATGCCTGACTGTTAGCAAGTGAAAGTCGAGCATCGAAAGGCGGGGCGTACTTGAGGATAATATTAGCATTCCCATTTGGAAGTGGGAAGAGATTAATATGGATTTCATTACAGGCCCACCTGTACTAAGTGACACTACGATTCTATTTGGGTGGTGGTAGATAGGTTGACCAAAGGCTTGCATGCACTTTCTGGTCAAAACAACCGAATTCAACAGAGATGATTATGCGGTACATATGTCAAGGGATTTGGTGAGATTACATGGAGTTGCCCTTGTCTATTATCTCGAGGCCAGAAGTACTTAGTTTGCCTCCAAATTTTGGCGGTCTTTCAAAAAAGAGCTTGGGACTCAGGTAAACTCAGCACAACATTTCATCCAGCAATGAAGGTCGACGGAGAAGACAATTCAAACTCTAAGAGGGACATGTTGAGAGCATGTGTGATGGACTTTAAAAGAAGTTGGGATGATCACTTGCCCACGATCCGAGTTTGCTTACAATAACAGCTATCCCACTCTAGTAT
Organism: Datura stramonium; assembly: GCA_018107945.1. Lineage (NCBI taxonomy): Eukaryota > Viridiplantae > Streptophyta > Magnoliopsida > Solanales > Solanaceae > Datura > Datura stramonium. The sequence continues at coordinate 3,108 of JACEIK010013349.1, forward strand.
CCAAACGACAGCATTTGAGGCTGCATGGGCGAGGTGTGATCGCCCATCAGATGGTTTTGAGGTTGGTGAGGCAACTATGATAGGGCAGATTCAATTCATGAGGCTATAGTGAAGGTGCGATTGACAAGGGACATCTTCGAAAATCGCTCGAGTCTTGAGTGCCATGCGTGTAAGGAGGAGAGAGTTGGAGTTTGAGGTGAGGCGGCTTAGGTATTTGAAGGTGTCTCCCATGAAGTCATGCGGTTCGAAAGAAGGAAAACTCGAGTCCAGCTATGTTGGTCCCTATGGGTTATGAGGATTGGTAGGTATTATGAGTTGGACTTGCCATCACAATTATCTTCCATGCATCTTATGTTCATGTATCGCTTTCGAAGAAATGTTTAGGAAATCCGGCTCTACTTGTCTCGGTGGAAAGCATTGGGGTAAAGGATAGCCTTAGCTATGAGGAAGTTCCAGTTGAAATATTGGATCTTGGTTTCGAGGCTAAGGAACAAAGAAGTAGCTTGATTATAGTATTATGGAGGAATCAACATGTTGAAGGGGCTACGGGGGAAGCCAAAGTGGATATGATGGCTAAATACCCACTTATTCTCTGGGCTCGATGTCGGCTTGAGGTATTAGTTTTTGTCTATGACTCTAGTTAGTTTCATGTTGAGTTCATGCACACAAGTTTCACCCCATGTATATGGGTGTGTATGTGATTTGTGAATTCAGTTCGGTTGTATATTTTGAATCGGAGGTAGTCATTACATCAGTTTTGGTTTAAATGATCGTGTTGCATATGACAATTGCATGTTCTCTATTTTATTCTTGTTTCCAACATTTGAGGATGAATGTTCCCAAGGGGGAGATATTGTTATACCCGGGAGGTCAAAGATCGGACCGGGAGTTAAAGGGAAAATGTAAAGCGTGTTGCGAGCCCACGGGGATGAGTCGTGGACAAGCTCATGAGGAAGTAGCCACAGTGGATCAGGGTGACTCATAGGGTAGACGATCAGGGATTGGGAAGTTTGGAGAAAAGGGTCCCAACGAATTGCCAGGAGCAGCTGCGGTTAGACTCCATGAGTCGTTAGGTTAGCCGTGTGGTGGGGAGAAGAAGGAAAAGAGAAGAGACGAACATTATACTTCATGACTAGTGACCACGAGTCATGGTCACCCTAACGAGTCGTTGTCAATAGGTCTTTATGTTCCCGGAAGATCAAGCGGGCGGTGTACTTAACGAGCTACGTGAGCCATTGCCTTGAACCATGAGTCGTCAGGTCGTCCGTGAGACCACGTGACGGTATTTTACGTGAATCAGTAAGGGCCTTTTCGCAATTCCTAAGTTCTTAAGATCTATACTACGTAGTTTAAGGATCGTTTTAGTGTGTTTTAAGAGGGAAAACCTATTCTAAGTTATTCCTACCATGCATGCAAGCTTGAGAGGTTGAAGAGGTGATTCAAGGCTAGTATTCCAGGTTTATCCAATTTCCTCTCGGATAATCAAAGATTTGGTGGAACCAATCCCTTCGAAATATTTAGGGTTATGAGTGGGTGCTTCCTTCCACACCCATGCCCAACCTCTATCTAAGTATGAGAAATTTCTAAGATCAAGTTATGGGGTTTTCACTTGATTGCATAATTCTTCAATTTCTATACATAGATACGATTAAATTATGTTCATATTCATGAATTGTGAATCTTGGCGATTTTAAATTATTTTCAATCAAAATTGTGTTTTCCTAGTTTATGAAATTTAAGGCCCATGGATGAGAGGTTCATGATAGAAAGAGTATGATGATGAATGTATGATGATAAATGATGAGATTTGATGATAAAAAGCATGTTTCTAAAGCTACCGTAATTATGATATTGTTTCCAAAATAAATTGAGTAGATCCAAGAATGATAAAGTTTTGGACAAAGCCCATATATCGAGTATAATGATGTAGCATCTCTAAAGTAAGCTTACCACATGGTTTTGGAGTAAAGAAACCACTTATCTTTGAGCTCATGGTATGTTTTGAAATAAAGCTTCTCATGTGCATGAATCACAATTGATATGTATGTATTATTAAGCTTCATTTCATACGATGTCGAGTCTATGCATGATTTCATTATTGAGCTTTGTCAATAGCAAACGTGTTGAGCTTCATTTTCATGCGATGTTGAGTTTATACGCAGTTTAACCTTGAACTTCATCAATAGACGATGTTGAGCCGTTATATACGATGTAAGCATTGCATGTTTTGGGAGAAGAGTCTAGCATCGAGCGGGCTAGGGTTGATCACCCATGCCCCCGAACTATGCGCAAATGTGAGTTGATACTATTATGTTATTAGGACATACTTTGTGAGCTATCCATGGCCCAAATGTTCCATGTGCTTGATATTGATATCATGGCAATGTCCTTAGCCTTACAAGGATTTGGATGGCTCTGCCCACTTGAGTGTGATAGTCGGGACCACACTCGCTCTATCATGGTATGTCGGTTAAGTGACGAGTCTTCCATTGTCTATATGATTAAGATTTGCATATCCATTACTCATAGTTTGTTATTTTATACATGCATGTTGTAAAAGCAAGGTTTGACTCATTGTTCATCTTTTCTTATAAACATCATATTTCGACTTTAAGTCATTCAAGTCGATTATGATGTTATGAAATATGTATCGTCATGTTATGAAAAAGATTATGATTTAGAAGAATGCATGCAAGGCCTCTCTCGGATTTGAAAGCTTATGATATTTTATGAAATGCTTTAAATGATTTACTTTACTTATAGGTTTTACTTACCATGCATACTCGGCATATTCCATCATGACCACATACTTTGTCATGTTGTATCGTTTCATGATACGGGGCAGAAGCTCCTCGAGGTTCGGCCCGAAGCTCTTGGCGGCTTATCAGGGATTAACGTACACTTTTGTTGAGTCCTCATATTAGAGACCGGGCTATATATCTTTTTCCTTATGTATTTTAGTGTTCAACTTGTTGAATTGGTGGGGTCTTGTCCATTAACTGCGTCGATTAGAGAAACTTTCGAGACTTATGTATGTATCCGGCTTTGGATGCTTATTTTAATATTATGTTGAGTTAGACTTAATTTGAGTTTATGTGACTTGATTCTTCGGTTTATTGATTGAGTTAGATGTATTCTTGTGGCATGGTGGGCGCAGAGTCTCTGGGGGTCCACTTGTCCGTATCTATGATCCGGGCCTCAGTTTAATTAAAGTGACTGATTTTGATGTACTTTTATGCCATAGCATATGCATTACTATATACTATTCAATCCAAGTATCAAAATATATTATATTTGAATCCAGTATTGGAACATACTACTCCGGTCCAAGTATTAGAGGCTATACGGTTAATATAGACTTTTTATGCATTCATGATATAGGTTTCTTCGAGGTTATAAAGTTACAAATTGTCTCTTTCTTACCCAATTCTATTGAGTTGATTTAAGTTATTCTGTGATTATTGTCTTATAGTTATTTCTTTTCAGCCTTTACATACCGGTATATATTCCCATGATGTCCTGTCACCTAGAGATCTTGGGCGTATTTATATGTTTAATCCATGCTTTGCCCATGTTTAACTATATTTTGAGGACAATGATTGTGTGTGTTGCTATGATTTGATGTTTTATCTTTACAATAAGCTAACGTACATGATTAGATGTTTTGAGGTCTAAAATATGTCAAGATTTGACCCAAATTATTGAAAGAAGCAAAGTGTAGATGATCTGTGACTCGAAAAGTCATTTGGAGAAAACGAAGTGGGGAAGCGAGGACTGGGTGTGCCGTTGGGGTCCACATTGCACCTATCATTGAACTTCGAAGGATGAAAGGCGGCTAGTGATGTGCTAAGGAGTTCGCATCCATAGCTTGGACTCGGCAAGTGACTTTGCATTGTGGAGTAGGAACCCCGCCTTTAGGGGCGCGAGTGGACTACTATATTTCGGCCAAGACCCTTTCAAGACAAATCCACGATCAACATAGAAGATAGCAAAATAGATCCCTACCATAATCATACGTCAAAGGAGAAGCAAATACATCTGAGGGTTCTTATTCTTCTATTTTTCTTTATTAGATTCTATTGGACAATTCTCATTTTGTAAGTTGATTACCATAGACTTTTTACACAAAGATTGATATTGTTATCACAAACATGAGTGATTAATTCATATAACTTCAAATTGTGGGAACCATGATGGAAAAACCAACGTAGTTAAATGATAATAGTGATTCATGAATGGTGATTATGCATGTATTATTAATTTCTTCGTTTTGATTGCTTTTAACGGTTTCAAATGTTAGAACTTTTCATAATTCTTAACTTTGCTTGAATAAAGAAGTCTGAGTGAGGAAAAGATATTAACAATGAGATTCTGAGCTTCCAACCTTAATCTAGTGACTTGAGTTGTGGTACAGAACTAAAGGCGAGGTTTAATGTTTGAAACACTTAAAGGCGAAAAGTTTAGAGTGTCATTCATCTAAGTGGGTTGAAAGACGTTAGATAAAACTTTAATCATCAGTTTGCTTGAATAACAGGACCCAGGACTAAATATAATAAACTGTTAAGTTATAAAATTATGGGAAATATAGTCCTAGTTTATTCTCATCTATTGAACATAATCAAAAGATTCTTAAACATCGATTACTATCCTTTGCATACTTTAAATTCTTTTATTTTCGATTACAAAAACCCCTCAAAGTATCGACTCTTAGAGTTGAGTACTCTTATTAATGCTTTTCTTTCAATATTCCTGTGAGATTTGATCTTAAACTAGTTGGGTTCTATGTTGTATTGAGAAAGATTTATACTTCATTGAGAGGTGTAATTTGGGCATATCAAATTTTGTCTGCAGATTACCAAGTACGATTTAGAAATAGTTAAATAGTGTTTAAATTCTTCTTGTAGTCCTTATTTATTAATTTTTTTGTTGTTTTGTTTGTTTAGGGGAGAAAGTGGCAAACCCATAGGACAATACAATCTCCCCTTAGGGGAAGAATTAGCCCGATGCCCGGGCGGTTGGTTTGTGCAAGAAACAAGGCGACTAAAGGTTTGAAGGCTGTTGAGATTGCTTTAGTATATGGCAAGAATAGGCAAAATTCTCCACCAGATCCATAAGCATGACAAGTCACAGGAAATGTTCACTATAGGGAGGATATTGACCTAAAAGAGGTCAATTTTATGTAATACCAGAAAACCCTAAGATCGAGACCCGGGAGTAGAAATGGAGAAACGGGATTTTTACTGCACCGGGTCATAGGATAATTGTCCGATTACATCGGGTGCACCACAGTCGTTAGTGACTGGTGGGAGAAGTGGGACTTGGTTGAGTTTTGAGTTTTGGGAGTGACCATGAGTTGTGGTCAACACCACTATTCATAGTGTTAGATGTCGCTAAGTGTTGATGGTAGATTGAAGAGTTTGGGAAGTGTGGGTAGGGTGGTCACCACGAGTCATTGGGTACACCACAGTTCGTGGTGGCCCTCATAGTGACCCTCGAAGGAAGAGTTACAGTGTAGGAAGCGAGTAGGCCCAGCCCGAGTCGTGGTGATGGGCCACGAGTGCGTCCGGTCCCACCTCGTTAGGACGGGTAATGTGTTTTTCCCTATGAATTTATTTAGGGTTTTAGTATTTCCTAAGTTCCTAATCCCTAAACTACATCGTTTTAAGATGCGAATAGAGTGTTTTAAAGAGGGGAAGTTCATTACAGGCTAATAATCACTTCCATGCGTACAAGTCTAGAAGCTCTAGTAGGGGTGGGCATTCGGTGTTTCGGTTCGGTTTTTCAAATTTCGGTTCGGTTTTCGGTTTCGGTTATGAATAAGGAACACGAACACCCGAGCAGATTTTAACTTCGGTCCGGTTCGGTTTTTTAATTGATTCGATTTATTTATTTCGGTTATTCGGTTTTTGGGCTTGGTTGATGGGCTTGATTTGTTTTTTTCTTTTATTTATTTTAATCACAGGCCACATCCCACGGCATCAAATTCCGGACCACAGTCACAACTCACAACTCTGACATCGCATTTTCGGTGAACTTCACGGCCTCGGTGCATCACAAATTCCACAATTCACAATTCCTGAAATTTCGCCGATCTCAAATTCTTAATATTTTGGGGTAGGAATAATGTTAATGGGATTGTTAATTTGTTATTCACTACCAGTTTACTTGCACGGTGAGGACATGAGGTTAGTCGAATGGTGTAGTCGACGATGGCGGGAAGAGTGAAGACGAGGCTGGAGTTTGAGCGGAGGTGGAGGGGCGGAGGAGTGGAGGTCGGGTGACGAGTGAGTCGTGACGACTACGGGCCGAGTGGACAGTCACCTCTCACTGGAGGCTGGAGGCGGAGCGGAGAGTGGAGAGGCCGAGGTGGCGAGATGCGAGAGTCGCGGTCTCGCGGAGATGAGAGAAAAGAGACATTGACGACTCATTTCTTAGAAGCGATAGGCGATGGGGAATTGAAATGGGGGTCTTGAAGCGGCGACGGGCCGGTCGACGGAGAGAGCGTGGCTCTGGCTGGTGAGTGGTATTTGGTAGTGTAGTAGTGGTGAGTAGGGAGGCGGTGAGGCGAGAGACGTATTGTTAGTGTTGTTTTCACTTTGAAGACGAAGAGAGTATTAGTGTTTAGGATATAATTTAGGGTTTAATTTTTTATTTAATTTAATTATTTATTATAAAAAATAAAATAAAATAATTTTAATATATATTGATTATTCGGTTTAGCAGAAACCGATGAACCATAACCGAAAAAAAAACCAAAAATGGTGCGTTATAAAACCAGCCAGAGCAGAAAAACCAAAAAAGCGAAGGAAAAACCGGAGTAATTCAGTTCGGATTCGATTTTAGATTTTCGGTTTTTTTTTTTCCACCCCTACTCTAAAATTGATCAAGCCTAAATTCCTCAAGTTCTTCCCCAAATTTCCAATTGGGCAATCAAGGATGTTGTGAAATCGAGATTTCTGAGTATGTAAAGAGTACATGAATGGGTGTCATTTCACACCCATGCCCAATCCCTCTTGAGTTCATGAAATTCAAGTTTATGAATCTATGGAGTTTTAACCCAACATGTGAATTCTCTAAGTTTCAATCATGGGTATGATCTAAGCATGTTTCTAATGTTGAATTATGATTAATGGACATATTTTATAATATTTCAAATATAGTATATTCTGATTTTGTAAATTATGATGCTCATCAATGAAAGTTTATAATGGTGAGATCTATGAAATATGTATTCAAGCATGATGAGAGGTATATGATGAAAATATGATTTTGAATTACCTATGTCTATGTTCATGTTTCGATTGATCAAATCTATGTCAAGCATGTTTAAGTGATGGGCAAGCCCATATGATTCAAGTATGTTTCATGATTTATTTAAACTTCATGTGATGGCCTACCACATGGATTTTGGAGTCTAGAATCCCACTATTTTTTAGCTTGTAGTATGGTTTGAGCCGAGGCTCCCTCGTGTTATGAGTAAGCCGTCATTAGATGATGTTTCAAATTTATTGAAAAATTATGGAGAGCATATGTATGTTTTTGGGAGTAGTGTCTAACGAGTAGGCTAAGGATTCGATCAAACCTATGCCTCAGAACTTCGCGCCAATGTCGGTATGCTCAGATTATTTGGGACCTCCCTTGCCCAATTTCCCACCTTTAAGGGCCTTCGGCTTGATATTGATATCATGGGCGCGTCCTTAGCCACTAGTAAGGCTTTGGGCGGATACGCCCCTTGAGTGTGATAGCGAGGACCACGTAAGCTCTATGAGTGTAATGTCGATTATAATAGTCTCTCATTGTTCCTCATGATTTCAGTTATGCATGTTCATTAGTCATGGTATTTGTTCGGTCGGTGGATGACACACGCAAGTGCACGTGATGAACAAGTAGTAAATGGCTCAAATAAATAATGCTCCGATCCTGAGGTGGACTACGATAGCAAATCTACTCAAGTGTCAATAAAGCTTTGTCACTCACAGAAATGCAGACAACAATGTTAAAGAAAAGTTTTTATATTTTGTTTCTAATTTATACTAAGTCTAAAATAAATGTACAATTTGAGTCGAACTATGAATGTGAGCATGCGAGGCTAAAACGAACATGTAGAGAAATAAATTATCAAACAAATGGTTAATCTTTCCTCCAGGTTGCTAGTCAAATTATTGCCTATGGATTAAAACTCTCGTGTGGCAACTTAAGAATCTTGAACCTTCCCACCTACATTTTACGTGATAAGAAGAAATTCATGTTAGCCGTACAAAACTAATTAATAATTATTGACTAATACGACTTTCGGTATATTTCTATCTGAAGGTAAATCAATTCTCAATTTTCCCAAACTAAGTAAAGATCATATCCTATTAATTCACAACTTTCCAATTTGAACATCTCTAGAGGTAAAACTAGGACTTTTTAGATATACATTAACATTGGCAAAACATTAATGCGTAAGAACAAGAATTAATAGAACAACCATGGAAGAAGATGAAAAACCAAATGATCAACAATCACATTTCACTACAATTGTTCTTAACCTCGGCAAGAAATTATGAGAAATTAGCCACTCGTTTGTGGATTAAACATCATCAAATGAGTGTAAATCATACAAACAATTGAAAAGAAAGGAGAAAGAGATAGAGAAAAGCCTAAGATTTTCGTCCCTCAGCACACTGTAACCACGTTCTTGCTCCACCCAGTCGAGAATAATTAGAAATGAACCTAAGTGTTCTATTTATCTTGGTAGAATTTTTTCACGAATAACAAACAACGTGTCACGGAGTGCATGTGAACCTTACTCAGTGACATGCTTCCACACCTAAACGGAGCTCTGGAATTTAGTCGTCCGGGTATTTAATCCCAACGTGGCACGGCATGCAACGCGAGCCCAACGTGACACGGCACGAACGCGCACCTTCTTTAGATTTCAAGTTCGAGTAATTAGGTCCAACGTTCCCACACGGAGCTAGCGGACCTCATACGGAATTTTTGCCAATTTAATCATCAAGGCGAATGCCTCTGCTATGGCAGTGACACGGCTCCATCGCGGAGGCCCTTTAATCATTGCTCATGGCCATTCCTTGCACCAAACCCCATAGTCCATTTTCGATTCCTCCCAACATGCATCTTAGCTTCATAAAATTACATTTTTCCTACAAAAAAATGCTAATCATGTTGGTTTAGTATAGAATTCACATTTTACTATAATTTACATGAGAATGTACAAACATCGTTAGATAAACAAGAAAAAACGACGCATTTGAGTATCACTTGGGCATATAAATATGCCCCAGAGATCCTTACCCACACTTAAAATCTTGTTCGTCCTCGAACATTAATGCCCTCTCATGCAATTGACACCCAATAATGGCTACTTTGGCTCGAAAATCCGAGCTACGGTTATACCGATTATTTAACATAGCTAATCATCAAGAAAACATGCATAGTATCATCAATACAATGACATCCAACACATCAAGACCTCCTAGACTCACGAATCGACTCTCAATATCAACAAACTCATACAAATTAGTTGATCAAGATAGTCAGGCACAATTTCAATCTCTCGTCAAACATGTGCCCTCACAGCACCAAGAGAATTTCCCCTTTTCAATCACATGAACTCTAAACATTACATGCGAGGGCATATAAACCCGATTTCACTCTCTCTCCTAAAAAGAATTCACATGCATCATGTCATGAACCTTAGGCTTACTCTAGTGTATTACTCACTAATATAAGGACGCGTGATGTAAGATCACGTAGGACTTAATGAGTTGCTCAATATAAGCTACGGAACTAGTAAATATTGGGCTAACCAATAATAGCAACTAGCATCATAAGGGCTTTTCAATACATCCCATCACATTACGGGCAATGTTTCTTCCTTCATCCCCTTCTTGAAGTCTTTCTTTATTTTGTCCCAGGCTTCACTTTAAAAACTGCCGACTTAACAACAAAGATTAGTTATACATCTTTATTTTCTTTAAATCCGGCAAGTGCACCTTTGATTTTTCTTACTTTCATCACTTTGCTTTTCTTTTCTTTTCACAATTCTCCCTCCTTGTACTGTAGGAAAATTATTTTTTCTTGAGCGCTTAAGAGCTTTGGATCAGATTTACGGATAATGAAAAGATAGGGTTAAGCAGTTTACACCTTTTCGACAAAAGAAAAAAAATAGGCTAAAGGCTCAATGGGCTAACTAGGATTTGACATTCGAGGTGGGTATGAAAAGAAAAATTTGGTTAAATCAAAACGCCTACATCCTTTCTACACTACACTTCCTTCATTTAGATTCATTTTCTTGGCAATTTCTAGACAATTCACAATAGCATGGAATAATCGAAACCTGACTAGGCACTCATTGCATGCTCAACTCAAGACATATTCACGAGACTCTTCAATCTGACTAATTACAAGAATTCAAACATTAAGCCTCAATCACGAATCGAATTCTATGGCCTAAGTATCTCATGTATGTACAAAATTGCATGCTTTCATACGAATCACCTTTGCATTCTAAATATCATGTACAACACGCAACAACAAAATTTCGTAACCATAAAGTAACGACACGCATGGGATACAAACAAACAAACAAAAATAATAAAAGACAAAAACTACTCCCTATCGACTACATTTCCCTTAAGATGGTACGTCATCCATCCATCATAGGGAACGGTCACTATTCTACGACTTCGGTTGATGGGACTCTTCTCGATAAAGAAACTAGAAAACAAACGCTAGAAACTCAATCATAAAAATAATTAACAATTTTTTTTTAAAATATTCGATGATTTCGATAAAAAGATATTTACACAACCCGACTATGACATCCAACGGCACACAACAACTTCAAAATAATTACAATACAAAACATACACAAAAGCACGGGGTCACAATTTTTCCAAGCACAAACAACGGAGCATGAATATCAGCAAAAAAACAAGACAAAAACCGGCACCACCTAACTCTTTCCCCACCCCACACTTAAAAATAGAAAACCTTTGTCCCAGTGTTCATAAATTCAACATAGCGCAAAGTGGGTGGTGAAACTCCTGATCAATCGAGTATTCAACTTCTTCGTGGTGCCCCATTGCCTCATCTCCCATATGAATTTCCCAAAAGTCGTCCTCATCCGACTCAACGCCCGAGTCCTCACAGTGTATCTCCTCAGCCCGGTAAGACCATTCGTCATCACGAACTCCCACAAAGCTAGGCCCACCACCGTGTCGCCACGGCATTTTAATAGAAAGGGGTAGTCTAGAATCCAATTTTGCCACGGCTCATCCTACGTGTCGGCCTCCGCCTATGCGCGGTGGAGCATCTGCATCCGAACATGCGGGCCATGTACAGTGATCCGAGCATGGCGCTCGGCTAGATGTAGGCGCCGTGGTGGTGTCGGAGTGCCTTGGTCTTAGTGCCGTCCACGGCACGCCTATCCATCTGCGAGATGTAATCCGGGGCCTCTTCCTCAACACTCCGGGCCCTCGAACGTGGTCAGCAAACCACCAAGCCGTACTGTGCCATGATGCAAAACGGGCTCTTCGCCAGCGGATGTGATCCGCCCCAACATTGATCTCAGCCCTTTCATTAGGGCATACACCAAGCATCACGCGATCCGGGTGACATACTGTCATGTGCACCCCAGATCGAAGCGGAACAAACAATTTTAATGGATCACGGCTTCCACTGTTCATCATGGTAGAGCGATATGCGATGGTAGCCCCTCTCTTATACTGCTCCAACGTCTTGTGAGCGGGCTCCACACAAGGTGCGTCGATATCGCATATGGTGGAGTGATATTGAAATTCTTAGGAGTACATGGGCGTACGTATTACCACGCCCCCCAAGATGGCATTCGGGTGATGGGGCTCAAGAGTGACAATCGGCCCCTTATTTTGATGGTGTATTGCGGGCGTCGGGTTCCAATTTGATGAACTCCGAATCAAGTGCGGATTGCACTCCTTAGGCTCTTCAAAGATGAAGCTCGGCTGCAGTGTCAATCAGGTGGACAATTCGAGGAACTCCACCCATTGCCAAGCTCCCTTGCAATGTGCTCCTCGGGAAAGTACTTATTTTCCTTATGCTTTGTATACCACTTCCTCCCTTCCTCTGTCACCCATCGGGTCCGTAGTGGCGAGCGTTGGCCGCGCAGGCACGGCCCCAGTAACTCTTGGGGCCTAACGTTCCCAGTCTACTCCTCTTTCTACGGCGCTGATGTAGATGCGCCCTTCCCATTGTCTTGCCTACTTGCCATTGTTCTGTCAAATCAAGTAGCAGTCCCGATGTCAGTCAAATTAAAAATTAGCTTACGACTAAAGGTTGGGTTATTCAGGCCACCCCACTTAGTCTTTACCTTTAATTCTGACATTCTGTGAAGATCATACTTATTTCCAATTTACATAAAAAAAACAAAAAAACACAACAAACATGCCTCGTGCATTGAGAGGAGTCGACGGTATAAATTTTTTGTACTACTCGGACTTAAATCTGACTAACCACAACATTACCATCGATCACATTTCTATACATAGCACTTAGCAAGGAAAAAAAAATTTATCTACACAAGCACATACAATTCACCATTTCTTGCATATCACAATTTCGTTACCGAAAACCCCGTCGGTCTTTTAGCATATTAGCAGTTAGCACAACCAACTCATCTCACCCAACATACACCACCAGACAAAATTTCACATTTCAACTAAGTTTTTCCCCTTTTCATATTCAAATTCAAGCCTAGCTGCAATTTTACACAAATTCGATCAAGCTAATGTATTTATCGGGTTCATACAATCACAATGATATTACGAACCTCAATCAACAATAACTCAGGTGAATTTAGCTCAATTTCTACATAGGGTAAGCTTTTACTCACATCTCATGATAAAAATCGAAAAATTCGACCAAGATTTAGATAGAGTTGAAGAACACTTGTAGCAGATTCGATGAAAGGAAGAAAACTTGACGAAAATGTGTGCCTAGGGTCGTGTCACGTTGAGGGAAGGGATTTTAGGATGTTTGTCGTGGAGGATGAAAAATGAGGAAAAATTAGGGAATTTGGGGTTAAAAAGTGGAGTTTCGCGCGGGTCACCCGGCAAACCGGTGTGACAGGCAGAATGAACTCAACATGTCACGGAGGGTAGCGCGGGCACTCCACTCCATGGCCTGGAAGCCATCAGTGGGTGTTGTGGAATTTGTAAAAATTCGAAATTGCCTCAACGTGTCACGGAGGAGTAATGCGGGAGGCCCTCCTCCGTGACCTTGAGGCTCCGCGCGTGGGCTCATTGTTTTGCCACTTTTCATTTTCTTACCTCTGTTTCTACTTTGCGATTCTTTGCATTTTCCCTCAGAATCAACTTGACATTTATCTTACAACAAGAAATTCGTTAGAATCCCGAAAGTTGAAAACACAACACAATAATTTTTTTAATTTTTTTACATTTTTATATATATATTTTTTCTTTCTTTTTTTTCTTTTTTTACTAGCGTACATTTACAATACAACAAATTCACGGGATTGCGCCGATGCGATTGCTGGTTCTGATCGCGGCTCGGCGTCATTCACGCTCATTCGGCCACTGGAGTGACGGACGTTTTCTCCGCAGTTACATCCTCTCGCCCTGTCAAGCTTACCCCTCTCGGTGGTTTCCCCCAGTAACTCCGACTCAGCGTTGGGCAAGCATATGATCGTCTGATGATGCGAGGACCCTATTTAAGTGGGAGCTTTGATGGTCTTTGTCAAACACCTACTTCACATGTTTTCTTTGTGTTTAAGCACCACCATTTATAAATAACACTTTTTCCATTGTAAGGAAAAGGACAAAGGCTAAACCGGAACTTCCCAGGCCACAAAAGCAGAAGATAAGCACGACTGAAGTCCAGGAAGATGAGAATTTTGCAGCGTACCAGTACCCAACTGGATGCGGCTGGGGAGCGCATTCACTTTGCTTAAGGATATTGCGTGTTGATACAGACCTGTTGTTTTTCTTGAATCAAGAATATAGTTTTCTCAAAGTGTGCCGCTCCCCATCCATGTTAACGCTGTTTTCCTACCCAATAACGTTTGACCATAAACTTCAGAGATGCTTGAGCTGTGACTTTTTGTTTTGCATTACTCAGTAAGAGCTGCTGCAAAAAACACTCAGATCAACACTTTTATTCTTGAGATGTCCTTTATACTTCTTTGTACTTGAACTCACGCAAACATCAACAAGAGGTAAGTTAATGTGTACTTTTTTAAGCACCTCCATGAATTTCTTGAAGCACGCCTCCTCCTTGTGCTTCTTTAATCTTTGAGGAACGGGGGTGGAGGTCTTTTGCAGTTCGGCATCCTTCTTCTTCCCCTCTCATCACTTTGCTCCTCTCGGTTCTGCTGCTCCCATTGCTGAGGTGGTCTTTACGGGTTCCACCTCTTTAAAGTTTGTAAACCACTCCTTGTAGTCCTTTGCATTCACTTGCTTGGGGTTGGGGTACGTATCTAGGAAGTCCTCCTCTAGGCATTGTTTTGGGCTCCGACAAATTGCCCAAGCGGTACTCCCAGCGCCTTTGTAGCTAGCGATTGTTCTTTACATGGTGCCAATTTCACATAGTCGGCACACCCAGGTGAACTTGGTTAGCTATCATAGTTTTGAACATCTCTCCTCAATGTTTGGGTGATGGTGGGGAGGGTGCATTGTTATTTTAAATGCTTTGCGGCCCGGTAGTTACATTTGCCCTCCTTGATTTCTTTGCGCCTGACTGAACTACGCACGATGGTTGTTGCTACCCCAAGAGAAATTTGGGTGATTCCTCCAGAGTTAGAATTCGTAAATGTTACCATGTTGGTGGTGATTATTCCTGTTGTGCATTACCAACGAAGTTCAGAAATCGAGGATTTTCTCCACAACACTTTCGGTGAGTGTTCATTACTCCACTTCACCAAATGCTGTTTGCCTTTGCATTCATTGGGGCTTGAGAATGATTCAAACTCATATTGCCGAAGTGGGTGGTGATTACACAGCGGCTATACATGCGGCGATAGCTATAAAACCATCCACTTCTAGACTCAAATTTGCTTTCCTTGCTCCTCCTCTTGAAGAGTTCACATTCCACTCTGGATTACACTGCGAAATACGATTCAACAAAGTATACAACCCTCATAAGTCTTTTCTAATGCTTGTCCCCAGCTCTTGAGTCCATCAAAAATTTTTGTGTGGGGTTCCAAACCCTACATAAAAATTGTGCACCAGCACATCATTGGATTGGTAGTGATGAGGATAATCCCGCAACATCGATTGAATCAATCCCAAGATTGATACGAGATTCTCCCCCTTCTCTTTGTTTGAAACTTAAATTTGACTTCTAAGTCTCCCTTTATTTTACCGGATGGAAAGAGCAGAATCAGGAGAACTTCTTTGCGAGATCATCCCCGTGGTGATAGGTGGGTGGCTGGCTTTCAACACCTTTTGGCTTCTCCCAAAAGTGAAAATGGGAATAATGTAAGCGACATAATACATTTGACACTCCAGCGGGAATGTAAGTGTCACTTATCTCCAAAAAGGTTTGAAGATGTTGTTGTGGATTCGTGGGGAGACACCGTATCTTGCCAGCTAGTGTGCGGCAATTGCACCATGTTACATTTAGCTCGAACCTCCTCCGCTCGGGTTTTGCGAATGCTAGATGTGACATTGCTAGCATGGGATTGCCACGTCGCGGCCGGCCTAGGCGCCATTTCCTCGGGCACTAACACTGCCCACAAGTGAGTAGTTACGTGGTTGCTCCGAGTTGTTTGTGCGAGCAAGCTGCGGCTTTCTCTCCCAGAGCTTCTCTCAGATTGATGGAATTGTCTTTTCGGCTCTAAGGATGGGTCACGGCTCTTTGTCCCTTGCCGAGTGTTCAACAAAATTTAATATACGCAAAATATACGCTAAGACCAAGTTGTCAACACTAATATAAAAATAGCAAACTAACACTTAGAAAAATTTTGCCAATTGCCGGTCTAGAGCAACGGCGCCAAAAAACTTGTTAAAGCTATCGGATGACTACACGCAAGTGCACGTGAGTCGAACAAGTAGTAAGTGGCTCAAGTAAGCCAAGTATCGATCCCACGGGGCTGGACTACGGGACAAAATCTACTCAAGTGTCACTTTACTATAACTCTAAAAATGCGGTTTCTTGATATAAAGAAAAGTTTTTATTTTATGGTTTTAATTTTATACTAAGTCTAAAATTGAAAATACAAGTGAGTACGAACTATGAATGAGGAGATGTTGAGGCTAAAACGAACATGTAGAAATTAATTATCGATACAAGTTGGTTAATCTTTTCTCCAGTTGCTAATTTCGGAACTTATGCCTATGGATTAAGTATTTAACCCAACTTAAGAATCATGAACGCACCTACATTTACGTGATAAAGAAGCAATTCATGTTCTAGCCATACAAAATAGATTCCACACTTGACTAATATGACTTTTAGGTATATTTCTATCTACGAGGGTAAAATCAATTCTCAATTTTCCCAAACTAAGAAAGATCATATCCCTATTAATTGAGAACTTTCCAATTTCGTGCTCTCTCGAGTGAAAGCGGGACTTTTTAGATTTACATTAACATTGGCCAAACATTAATGCAGTAAGAACAAAAAATTAATAGAACAACGAGTGGAAGAAAGATGAAAAAATCAAATGATCCAACAGTACATTTTAATACAATTGTTCTTAACGTCGGCAAGAAGTGAAATTAGCCACTCATTTGTGGATTACACATTGTTAAATGAGTGTAAATCATACAAACAATTGAAAGAAAGGAGAAAGAGATGAGGAGAGAAACCCTAAGATTTTCGTCCCTCAACTACACAGTAACCCACGTTCTTGCTCCACCAAGTGAGAATAATTAAAAATGAACCTAAGTGTTCTATTTATCTTTGGTGGGAATTTTTCCCCCGAATAACAAGCAACGTGTCACGGGGTGCATCGTGGGTATTGCCTCAGTGACACGGCACAAGCGCGGACTCTGGAATTTGGTCATCGGTATTTAATTCCAACATGGCACGACATGCAGCGGAGCTCGCCCAACATGACACGGCACGACGCACCTTCTTTAGATTTCAAGTTCCGAGGTAATTAGGTCCAACGTGCCACGGAGGCATGTGGACTCCTGCAGAATTTTGCCAATTTAATCATGGGTAGTCATAAAGCGATAGCGCGTGACACGGCTCCATCGCGGATCCCCTTTGTCATTTGCTTTCCTTGGCCATTTCCTTGCTCGCTCTAACATACACCGAAAAACTTGAAAATTATAAATTAAAAAATTATCAATTTTTTATTTTTGTAATTTCTTCAATGTTGGTTAATTATTCTCATGTATAAATTCATACTTTACTACAATTTACATGCTAATCATGTTGGTTAGTATAAATTCACATTTTACTACAATTTACATGAGAATGTACAAACATCGTTAGATAAATAAGACAAAACGACGCATTTGAGTATCACTTGGGCATATAAATATGCCAAAGATCAGTATTATGTTTTCAACAAGTATAACCTAGTGTTCAGTTTCACTTACGATTATCAGTTTTCAACTTTGGGTCATTCGATTCAGTTATGTTCAAATCATGATTTCAAAAAATAGCATGCAAGCCCTACTCTCAGAATCTTATCTTGATTATGTTTTATAATATGCATGATTTATGATTTTGCTTACTTAGCAGTTTTACTTACCTTACATACTCGGTACATTCTATGTACTGACTGCATACTCTATGCTATATTGTTTTGTGATACAGGCTTGGATATTCAGGCTCAGTTCCGTCATTAGCCAGACCTGCAACATTAGCACTTATCAGCCGGAGTTGGTGAGTCCTTATCTTTTGAGGGCCCTACTTTTCAGTTGTATCTAGTACTTATAGTTTCATACTTTAGTGAGTTAGTTGAGGTCTTGTCCCATCAACTCGTTAGTAGTAGAGGCTTTTCAGACAGAGTGTGTATTCAATATTCGACTTCGGACTTGAGTTATATATTTTGATATTATGAGAATTATTAGACTTCTGCTATGTTAATTATGTTGATCTTCTGCTTTATTATGATTTAGTTTGATCTTATGTTCATGCCATGGTCTGACTTGGAGCCTCTTGGGGTTCCTTGTCTCGTATCTCAATCCGGCCTATGTTCGGGTCGTGACATTTTACTAGTGCCATTGTACCACCCCCACTACTAGTAAATGCAAAGTTTGATATTACAAGCATGGTACTGCAACTGCCCAACATGAAGGGGTTATTTAGTGGTCTGGTTAGATAGGACTCAAATTACCGCTTGCTAAATTTCATAGGGATTTGCAAGGCTTATAGACTGCCAGATGTGATGCAGGAGACCATCAGCCTTAGACTATTTCCTTTCTCCCTCACAGGGTAAGCCACTCTATACTTTAATGAGCTGCTAGATGAATCTATCACCACATGGAAAGAATTGATTACAACATTTTTGGAAAGATTCTTTCCACCGTCCCGGACGATATAGATGAGGGACAGAATAAATAATTTAAGGAAACTAGTAGGATAAGCCTTGCATGAAGCATGGATTAGGTTCAGAAGAAGCTGAAGCAGCGCTTGAAACACAAGTTACCAGAGGACGTTCTTCTTAAAATATTTTATAGGTCGTTGAATTTAACAAACAAATTTGTGGCAGACAATATTTCTGAAGGCTCCATGAGGGCTCACACTTTTATCGATGCCAATGATATATATGACACGATGGATAAAAAAAATATAGCTTGGCACACCAAGGACTCTTAGGCCGTAACTATCAACTACTCTAAAGGGATAACTGCGGAGCAGTGAAGGAGAGAAGAGGTGCGTGATCAGGACATGGCTCATTTGAAAACTCAGATGGACCTAATCATGTGCTGTGGATTTACAGCACTTTTGACGCTCAAAACTAAGAAAATAGCATGGACTTAGGTGTGTTTATATGGATATAAGGCACTTTTCCTTTGGTTGCATGACAAATTGGTGTTGGAGTTAAGAAATTGCAAAAGAAAGCCTGAAGTATGCAAAATAGCCTCAAAGTGCAGTCCACACTACGAGCCGTAGGAAGGTCCTACAAGTCGTACTGATGGTCGTGAAAAGTTGCAGAAGGCTAAGGTTGAAGAGATGCAATTTACGAATCTGAGTACGATTCGTAGTGATGGAGTTTTGAAAAGATTTAGAAGATTTGCATAAGAGACTGACTCCTGCTACGGAAAGTAAGTATGAACCGTGGAATGAAGGTAGGAGTCGTACCATGGCGGTTGTGATAAACTTCAGAAGAATTTCAAAGTTTCAAAGTCAAGCCACGGGAGCTCAATACGGATCGTAGGATGGAGGTACGAGTCGTACCAGGATCCAACACTTAGCCAAAATTCAGCCAGTCATGCAAGGTACGAAAGGATGGTACGAGCCGTAGGATGGTGCTACGGGTCGTAGGTTGACTCGTGGCGAAGGCGGAACCAGATATAGAAATTCACCCTATTAGCCTAGGAAAAGGTTTCTTGTGTCTGTATAAATACTTTTTAGGTTTTTATTTTTTTTATAGATGAGTAGAGAAGTCGAGAGAGGTCGGTAGAGATCAGATTTGGGAGAGCAAAGACATTAGAGAAAGAGAGAATTGAGTTGATTTGACTTGTGATAAACCTTTTCTTGAATTCATCTTGTTCTTGCTATTTGTTCTTGAAGATTTTGCTGAGTAATTAAAGGAAGTGTTTTTCTCATTCATTCTTATAAGTATTGATTTATGTTTTTAATCGTGAATGCAATTCACAATCTTACAACTATGAGAGGCTAAAACCTCCATAGCTAGGGTTGTGAGAACCATGGTAGATTAACAAGCTAGGGTTGTAAAAAGTGATTTTAAAACCAATAAAAATACTTATATTGTATTCTCTTCATACTTAAACATTTCTTAATAGTGCGCAACGTTAGTACATGCCCTAATTCTTTACTTGCTTAGGACTAAGAGGTAGAGATTAGGAAAAGAGAATTACAACAGAGCCTTGATTTTGATAATCATTGCATTAACTTGAGCTATGGTTGCAGGATAGTTAAATGTGGGACTTAATGGTAATGGATAGTTTGAAACCGCTCATGAGACTTGGTCGAGTGATTGAGTATAGTCATTCGATAGGGACTAGTCGGTCGTTTGAATGAACCTAAGTTATCAGTTTTATAAGTAAGTATTGGTGATAATCACGAGTGTATACCCAAAGCACTTATGAACCCATGGGGAACAAAACCCCTAGTTATCCTTTAATATTGATTGAAAAACAAACTTTTGATTATTTTTTTATTATTGCTTTTCTTTAGAACCCCCCCCCCCCAATTTTGAAATAACTACCTCACAAGTACACTTACCGGTTGTAATCTAGTTCTCCCATATTCCCTATGGGTTTGACCCAACCTCCAGTTGCATTCTTTATTGACAACGTCCGCTTCATACTTCAGTAAGAGGTGTGGTTTGAGCATTATCGAAAAGTGGCGCCGTTGTCGGGGAGTACGGCTGAGAGTAGGTTGTTAGCTTGTATTTGACTGTTTGGTAGTTATTTCCTTAATTATGTTTATTTTTGTGTTTTTGATACCCACAGATTGTTCTCCAGTGAATGCCAAGCACTCGGAGTAGAGGAGATCCCCTCTGTTCTTCGATGATGATGATGTCCCAGACATTGATGAAGTTGGGTTGACTGGAGCAATTGTGCCACCACCACTGCTTGCTGGGGCCAAATTCGACATTACGAGCACCATGATTCAATTGCTAAACATGAAAGGGGTGTTTAGTGGTCACGCAGCGGACGACGACAACTTGCACTTAATGAACTTCATAGGAATATGCAAGACGTATAGGTTGCCCAGAGTAAGCCAAGATGCAATACGACTCAGACTCTTCCCGTTTTCTCTATTAGGGGAAGCTGCTTTGTGGTTATCGGAGTTGCCCAACGACTCTATAACCAATTGGAGGGAGCTCAAACATGCCTTTTTGGAGAGATTCTTTCCCCCATCCAGGATATTGTAG
>JACEIK010013351.1:10462-26560 GCA_018107945.1 Datura stramonium
CAAAAGTCATCAAAACCTACAAAACAAAGGCTAATCATGTTGGTTAGCACATATCTTCACATTTATATAAAATCACATGAAAATATATAAAATAACTTAGGCAACACGACTAATTTAAGTTATAAAGCGTATCACGGGCATGATATTTTTGCCCGTGATCAATAGCATAGAGTATGCGGTCAGCACTTGGAATGTACTAAGTATGCCAGGTAGGTAAATCATATATTTGGTCCATAATAGAACCACCAGCTAGGTTGTTGGCCACAGACTTGTTGATTGAATCAAGGGCCTTGTAGAAGCTTTGGAGAAGCAGTCCATCCGGCGATCCATGATTTGGGAAAAGAGAGACCTTCTATTTAAACCTTAACCACACCTCGTGTAAGGGCTCTCCTGGTTCTTGCCTGAAATTTGTAATATCATCCCTAAACTGAAGCATCTTTGATGGAGGGAAAAAGTGGCCCAAGAAGGCCTCGTTAACTCCTACCATGAATTAATACATCCCGGAAGAAGTTCCTCTAGCCACATTGTTTCCTCCCCCGTCAATAAAAAAGGAAAGAGTCTCAACCTGATTGACTCTTGACTGATATTTGTTATATTGAAAGGCTGACATATTTCCAAGATGTTTCTCAAATGATGATTCGCATCCTTGCTTGGTTTTTCGCGAAAGAGAACCTTCATTTGCAACAAGTGACGCATGGTTCTTGTGACATGCAACACTGCATTCCCTACCATCGGTGGTAGGCGAATGGCTCCTGCAACTTCCAGCATCACCACATTATCTTCCTCGAATTCCTTGTTACCTTCCACTAAGATATCCCCTTCCTAGGAGTGATGACTCGTGTGGTTATGAGACCCTAACAACACAGCAAACTCACGTTAAGTAGCTATGATGCAAAACTATTTCAACTTAACAATCAACACAAGAATATCAAGCGCTAGTCCCCAACAACGACGCCATTTTTGATAAAATCCAAAATATATCCTTAATGCAAAGAATATACACGGTCGAAGTATCAAAACAAGTAACCCGACGAGTGTCGGGTCGAATCCCACGAGGACTAGGGAATGATACTTACAAGTGTCGATTGAGAAATTGACGTTAGCTTGCACCACATTAATTTAATATAAAAACAAATAAAATTGGGGGGTTGAAATTTGCAGAGAATTGTATTAGGTGATTTAGTGAAATAAAACAACAAGATCAGCTAAGTTGTCAACAAGAATGTAAAAGACTAGAGGTGCAGCATAGATGAAATACTAACTAGATCGGGACATGCCAGATCATCTTACGAGTTTAATAAGTGTAAATATCTCGAAAAGTGGGTAATTACAACTTTTCACCCTTCTAATTACCTCTTACTAGAGTTTTTTCAAACCTCTAGTCACAATTTAGCTCAACCCGATTTGATTTAGATTAGCAACTACATTAATTTCTAGCTATTAGCTGCTAATAAGGAATGAGAATGCAATTTCAGCTATTTCTAGCCCAATTTCATAATCTCTTCTCCATGCCCACTACTAAATTCTCTTCCAATACTTAATTATTCTTTTACAAGCAACAATCAAGCAAGAATAAATTGACCCATATTATAATCAATGGACCTTCCCTTATAGATTGAAGAGGATCTAATAGATTTACACTTATTTGAACAATATGAAGATGACTCTGGCAATACCCAATCTAATTAAGTATTCATCATCATACACCTCTAGTTAATGATTTTAGCTACTCATGGTTAAGAAATTCAAAAATACATTCATCAATAGTATCATTGAATTTAATAGCAAGAGTAGAAAAATCAANACACCTCTAGTTAATGATTTTAGCTACTCATGGTTAAGAAATTCAAAAATACATTCATCAATAGTATCATTGAATTTAATAGCAAGAGTAGAAAAATCAACCTCACAAGATAATCTCCAACAATAGTTGAAACTTACTAGTACAAAGAAGAAATAGAGCAGAGTACTTTCTACAATTTTCAATCTTTATCTCCCTATCTCAGCTGAGAGAATGTTTTTCAGCTGAAAGAGGAAACAATGATGTAATCTTTGTTCTCTCTCAATATCTCTATTTCTATCTCTCCTTCTGCATCTCCCCTGTACAAAGTACTTTTTCTTCAATTTTTATATCCTGAAAAGTAGGGCACTTTTTATCTCTTTTTCAGTGTTGGACGATTATACCCCCATGAGCATCATTCTAGAATCATAGGAGATACCGGCAGTTTGTCGGTTCCAATCAGTGAACCGCTAGGTATCTTCTATGAATCCTTACTTAATTCTAGTGAACATCGGCGATTCACCCGACATTTTGCCAATGCCAATCCGTGAACCGCCGGGTCTTCAAGCAATTTTCTAGAACTTTAGGTGTCTTTCGGTGACTGGACCGGCGAATCGCCGCTGGATATTCGCAAATCGCCAGTGGAATTAATCCTCAAGGAAGTGATGTTCGGCCTTTGGCCGACATTTTGCCGATTTACTCTCACTTCCTTTTTTTTGCTCCAATTTTGCTCTTTTATTCACATTTAGTTATTTGCACACAACAAAAATGAAAAAGGCATAGAATCCAAATAATCAACTCAAGAACTAAACAAAAACTCAAGTTTTATGGCCTAATGAGTTGGTAAATTACCAACTCATCAAACCTCCAAACTTAAATTATTGCTTGTCCTCAAGTAATGTAATACTTATTTATTGAGGAATATGCCACCTCTATTCACAATTATACCTCACCAATCACCTGGAATATGACAACCCAAAAATATTCACCACGCTCACCGAAAAAGAGAAGAAAATACCCCAAAAGACCGAAACAATGAAGATGTTTCAAACAGGCAACCACTTTCCATCAAGAAAAACTTATGAAAGGAATCATTTAGCAAAATAAGGGCATTGCTCAACCAAGAAACACACATAGCATCTCAAGTTATAATCAGTGCACATTCAAAGCTTGATTTAGAGTTTACTCTCCTTGTACCCTATTCGCACATTAATTCTGAATGCTCTTGTATCCCCAAAAAGGAATGATGCCACTCACCAAAATAAGGATCCCTATTCTTTTGGTCATGTGATCATTTGAATGCTCACAAGGGATAGTTTGGAAGAGACACTCACACTCACTCTCCCAAAAGAAATCTTCATGCATTCACTTGACCTATAGGCTTGCCCTTTATGTAATTCGCCACTAATGTAGAGTAGCTGCACCTAGAATCATTTAAGGATTGCGGGTAATGATGTATGCTCGGGGTAAGGGTAGGATGAAAATTTGGCTATAGTGACTAGATCCTCCCTAATGCTTGTTTGTGAATATACCTTACATTAATTCCACTCACTTCACCTTGTTTCCCTTCTTTCCTTATTGATGACTTTCATTTTTTTAACAATCCCCCTTATAACCCCTTTTGCTTTCACAACTAACCTTATCACCTCAAGAGGAAACACCGGTTCACACAAATTGTCTTTTTCTTTTTGATTTATCCTTTGGTGCATTTTGACACAATGCGGTGTTCCCCTCACACTATAATTCTTATCTTCCCCTTTTGTTTTGCACACCCCCAAACTTAGGCTTTTGCCTCATTTTTCAATTTTTTTTTGTCACTCCCTCTTTCTTAGGCTTTAAGCCTCATTTCATCACTTATCTTATCACTAGAATTTAGGGAGAATGGGGGCAAAAAAAGGGGTATTAAGAATGGTCTTAAGGCTTGTAATGTGGTTGCCTAAGAAAGGGTCTAAGGCTCAACAATTGCTAACAAGGATCAATGCTAATAGAGGGCATATGGGTGAAGTGACTAGACAAAGGAAAGCCTAAACTCATGTTCTTGGCTCAACTACATCTAGGATTTCTCTTCGAATCACATTTGGGGGAAGTTCTAGACAAGATGTAATGCATGAGATTCATCAAAAATTTCCTCACTACACAAGGCATCATCCCCAGAGGGTCTACAAGAGTCATTCTCAACACTAGATACCAAATTAGGACATCAAAGCAGGCAAACATCATAAGTCAAGCAAAGAATTTACAATGTATGACAAAGAATGCTATGGTATGGTGTCAACACTTGCTCACTTTCTTCATTTTCATGCCCTTTGTTTTTAAAATTCCATTTCAAAAATTTTTTTTGGAGGTTCTCTCAAAACAACATCACAAAAGACTCAAAGCAACACGACATTTTCCCTTAAGAATGTCGCCACTCAATCCATCATCGGAAAATACAAACCTGGTTCGGCTACAAAAAAAAATAAAAAAAAAATAATGCTCCTTGGGAAAGAATCGTGGTCAAAAGAAAACCCTCGGAGTTTTAGTTTCTACACTACTATTTACAATGGCGAAAAAGGAACAAGACTTTGGGGTCATTTCATTCAAGATTTTCAAGATTTTGCAATTCAAAACAAAGACATCACTTAGTCACTAATCATCAATCATTAAAATAACTGAACCAAGTCATTCATTCCATTCTAAACAAGACACTCCCAACAAGGGAAATCATCAATCATTAACATAAAACAACAAGCCGACAAAGGATGGACTTACTTAAACTCAAACAAAAATATAAGAACATCCAAAGAAACAAAGACATATCCATCCCTGGCCCCCCTCATCAATTGTGTTCATCCCTCTCCCACTTCAGAGAATACATTGTCCCCAATGAAAAAATGCAAAAGTGAAAGAGATAAGAAACTCCCTGAGTGGGTCATTCCTCTTCATCATCAGTATCTTCCTTGCCCGCATCACCGCCGCTAGCCTCACTTAGCCCAGCGAAATCATCTCCCAACCCTTCAAAAAGATAATCAATTGGCCCCCGAACTGAGGAAGGAGCAGCCATTGCAGCATCCAAGGCGCTCATGTCTGGCACTTCTATTGAAGTCCGACTCTTCCACTCATGTACCTTGGTTTGGAGGGAAGTGACTTCCCCTTCCACCTCATCTACCCTCTTGCATAGCATGGAGACATTATCGTACAATGACTTGAGCTCCTTCTTAATTGTTTTGGCAATGAGTGTCGGGAGGATCTTAGCCAATCATTGAAGTTGGCTTTCGTGCGAGTTTGTCATCTCCACAAGTCTATGGAGACCACTTGGCTGAGAGGATTGTGGAGGGAGAGATGTTCCCCGCTGAGGTATGTCACCTGATGCTTGGCCTGACATTTCCACCTGGGCCATACTTGACTCTGGGGAGATTGGTGATTGATTTGACCCATGGCAGAGGGATCCTCCTTGCACTCCAAAAGGTCTACTCTTTCTTTTCATTGCCGGTGCCTCGACATCTCTTTTCTGCTCAATCTCTACCACTCCTGAAGCAGCGAAAGGAGTTTCATTAGGGAATAAAGGCACCCCAGCTACTATGCAAAGCTGTGAAATCAAGACATTGTAGGGCATTAAGGTACTGGACTGCCGGGCCTTTTTCTTCATTTGCTGAGTAATAATATCCCCGAAGTTAATGGGAACTCCCGTCATTATGCAAGCAATAAGGATGGCGATTTCAAGGCTGACCCTCTGCACATTTTTAGAGGGTATGATCCGAGAAGAAACAAAATCTAGCCACAGCTTGGCCTCGAACTTCAAGTCGTGGAGAGAGATTTCACCACCCATTGAGGGCCAGAGAGGATTGTCCACAGCTATGATGCAGGCTACCCAAGCGAATTGATTCTTCATATCAGTTACCCGTGCCATGCACTTTGTAGTAGAGTAAATTTCATCCTCCCAGAACAGGAAATTTTTGGCAGTTGGGGTTATATCAATTTCCACTCCTCGAATCATAACTGATGGAAAACATGGGAAATCATCCACTTTGCCCATGTGCTGCATACTCTCTTGTCGGGCCTGATATGAGGAATAGAATTCTGTTACCAAGCCGGGGTAATAAGATGGGAGAGATTTGGAAAATGCATGTCATTGCTTGTTTGTGAATAGCTCGGTGATGTTGAGAAAATCACCTTTCAACCCTGCCAAATCAAACTGCTTCTCCACGGGGACTGATCGGCCTTGAAAAATGACGTAGTGCTCTTGGTGACAAAGAAGATTATTGGTTCCTTGGTGTTGGCCCGCGGTGGGGCGACCTTTGCCTTGCCCTTTCCCTTGCTAGCGGATGCAGTAGGGGCCTTTTCGTTTCCTAAGTTCCTTGATGAAGACATGGTTTGTTTTTCTGCAATAATAATGTTAGTGACAGCTATTTGAAGAGAAAATAGAAATAAGAAAAAACTAGTCTAAGGGAGAATTGACAAACAAGGGAACCAAACAATTATTGAAAGAACCAATAGCGCCGGCGAAGGACCAGCGGTTAGAAGGAATTTTGCGGATTGCCAATTTCCCGCCGATACCTTACAAAAACCTGGGCAAGTGAGGGAGGTATCGGCGGTCAAGCGGTGAATCACCGGTCCAGGTTCGTGAATCTCCATTGTAGCACAGGATCCACTTAATGGATTGAAGCCAATTTTCAGAGTGATTTGGCATTCCATTAGCGATTCGCCAAATCTGACCAGCGAAATGCCAGACCCCATCGTCCCCAAATTTTAAACTTACTATTCACAGACACCCATTAACACACACTCACACCCAACATAATAAAATCAGCACTACTCCATTCAAACACATACTCATGGCGTTTATCCCTTAAGAATGGCGTCACCTGGTCTATCATCGGGCAAAATGTTGCATTTTATGCAATTGGGTTACTCAGACTTTACCCTTTTCAATATTTCACACACCAAAGCACATATTACCCATTCCATTCAACAACCATATCATATTCATGAGTTCAACAAGGAAGGGAAACAAAATATTACTCCTAAAGGATTTAGCACCAATGATAAAATTAAGACAAGGGAAAGAAAATGTTTACCAAATTAAAAGATCATGGGCACACTTGAACTTCAAAGAGATGAGTTAATATTTAAAAAGACACTTTGAGATATATTGTAGCAGAGGAAGAAAATGTGAGTGGAGTGAGTAGGTTAGTGAAATATGGAGGGGGTTTTATAGGTGAAAAATGGAAGTTTGATGGGTTGAGGGGAAGGTGGAGAGTTTAATGCGGGTGTGTTGGTGGCAAGTAGGAAGGTGGAAAGATGGGAAAGTGGAAAGGTTGAACATAGATAAATATGCGTAAATGGGAATGTTGGATAATGGAGAGACAAAAATGAAATGAAAAAATGGTGAATAAAGGGGAACTAGGGGAATATTTGCAGAATAGGGCGGCTGATCAAGTATTTGGGATTTTGTGGGCCAGCTTTTTCATTAAATTCCATTTAGCAATAAACTTGTACCTCGAACGACATGTCATCGGTGGTTTTCCGAATCACACCGGTGGTCCGCCGCTTTAATTTCCTTCGCCATGTATTTTGCCCAGTTATCTGTTTCTCGGCCGGCGATCCACCGGTTGTTCGCGGATGGAATCGGAGATCCGCAGGTTACCTGCCACTGAAGTTCCTGAGTTTTAGGTCCTCTATCTTCAATCAGAAACCTACCAACGGTCCACGGGTTCATTTCGGCGGTTAGCCTATGGGACAGCTGGTTCTTCGATCCAAGCCTCAACCTTTGGTTTTATGCTCGCCTTCATCGGCGGTTCGCACTTTTGGATCGACGGCTCACTGGTCCCACACCGTTCCTTTCTTCATGGTTTGTTTCTCCCTTTGTTCCTCATTTCACAGCTCCTACAAAAACAAAAACAACAAAAACATCGAATAATTCACTAAACACTTGGGTTGCCTCCCAAGAAGCACCTTAGTTACCATCATGGCACGATGTAGATCTTTTTTCAACAACTCTTTTCTGACGGGTCATCATCTGACTCTGTCTCCTTCAGCTCCAATCCCTTGTCCGCATCTTCATTTTGCAACACTCCGACCACCTTGCATTCAGGGGGCGTTTCAGCTGATGGACACACCTTGAAGGCGACCTCCTCACTTCCAACTCAAAATTTTGGCTCTCCAAATTCCACATCCACCACGGAGATCTCCGTAGCCAACAATGGTCCTCCCATAATAATGAGAACCTTTGCATCCATATCACAATCCAAAATAACAAAATTAGCCAGTAGAATAAACTTGTCTACTCTCGCTAACACATCTTCTAACACCCCCACCGGTCTTATTATTGACCTATCTTCCATGAGCAGCCTCATTGACGTCGGTTTTGTACTTCTGAGTCCCAATTTCTTGAAAATGAGCAGGGGTATCAAGTTTATGCTGGCGCCAAGATCACATAGAGCCTTTTTAAACACATATATCCCAATTGTACATGGGATTGTGAAAGCTCTGGGGTCCTCCCGTTTGAGGGCAAGATTACTCATCATCACTGCACTACAATGGTGCTTTTTCTCTCTATTGCCTGCATCAACCACCTTTTTCTTATTCAGCAAATCTTTCACAAACTTTGCATAACCGGGCATTTGGAGTAAAGGATCCATTAACAGTATATTTATGGAAAACTTGCTAAGCATGTCAACAAACTTTCGAAACTGGTCATCCTTCTTTTTCTTGGACAATCGTTGTGGATAAGGATGTGGGATTCTTACTTCAAACCTGTCATCAATCGAGGCCTTCATGCTCGCCTCAACATTATTAGCATGTGAGAGGATTTCATCATCCTTTTCCTCTCTTTCTTCATCAATCTTTTATTCA
Source organism: Datura stramonium (assembly GCA_018107945.1). NCBI lineage: Eukaryota > Viridiplantae > Streptophyta > Magnoliopsida > Solanales > Solanaceae > Datura > Datura stramonium. Next base: position 19,077 of record JACEIK010013351.1, read on the forward strand.
TTTTTTGGAGTCATTGGCGTTTTGTCGACTTCATCTTATTCAGCTGATTTCTGGTTATCAACCTCATTAGGCTTCACCGAGGCATCTCCAATCACCTTTCCACTCTTAATGACAATAGCCATGCATTTACCATCTTTCTTGGGTTTAGGCATTGTGTCACTAGGTAGTGTTCCCTTCATCCGGGGGTCCATTTGAGACGACAAGTGATTTATTTGGGCCTCCAAATGCTTGATGGAGTCGGAATGTGAACTCACTGTTTGGGCGAGGTTAGACATCTCCCCTCTTAATTCTTTCACCCACTCTCGGTTGACTCAACCTTCTTCAGAACTCTCGATAGCATTTCTTTAATTTTTGAATTACCCACATCACACACGCCCAACTGATTGTGGGGATTCCCAACCTTTGGAGGGGGAACATATGGGTTTGAACTCCAGTGATAACGATCACCCTCTTGGTATGACTCTCTATTACCCCACCTGTCATTCTTTTCAGGCCATCCCTGTAGCTCATGATTTCTCCAACCTTGGTTGTCATCCCTTGGGTTCCATGGGCTTTGGTTTTCTCCTTGGAAGGTAGGTTGAGGACCTCTTATTTGGTTTCCCATATATTGGCATTTTTCTTCATATCTTGGTGGTGACGACTCTCCTTCACATTGCAAGGGACCTTGCATCCCCATGACATTTACCATCTTTGGCCCTGGTCCCATTATGTGCTTCGTCATCAATTCTAGTTGTGTCATCATCTTGGAAAGATTTTCATCCCGCTCTTTATCCCGTTTTCACAACTCAGCCGCCAATGCACTTGAAATAATCTCATGAGTGGACACACTCTTTTCTCTCGTGTGCCAAGCCCTATTGGTCTTTGTCATTCTATCTACGAGGGCTTTGGCCAACCCATATGTTTGATCCATAATAGAACCACCATCTAGGTTGTTGGCCACAAACTTGTTGATTGAATCAAGGGCCCTGTAGAATCTTTTGAGCAGCACTCCATCCGATAATCTATGATTTGGGAAAAGAGAAACTTTCTTTTTAAACCTTAACCATGCCTCGTGTAAAGGCTCTCCCGGTTCTTGCCTGAAATTTATAATATCATCCCTCAGCTGAAGCATCTTTGATAGAGGGAAAAAATGGTCCAAGAAGGCCTCTGTTAACTCCTGCCATGAAGTAATACATCCCAGAGGGAGAAGTTTTCTACGAGTGTCTTGGTACGCCTTGTACCTTTCTCCTACAACTTGTAACACCTTGTCGCATCATGAGTTCTGCCAAGTCCTTAAGATTCTTGAAGCTTTCCATGGCTCCTGGTATGGGTCGTAGGTAGATGCTATGATCTGTAGATGCTACCCGTACTAAGAGACTTCATGTGCAAATAAATCTGAAATATTCCATGACTCTAGTTACGGCTCATACCAGCTTGGTATGGCTCGTATTGAGAGTCGTACTTTGCCTTTGCATTGTTCCAGCCTTCTGAGCTTTTGCATGAGTCTTAGTACGACTTGTACAATCTAGGTACGACTCGAACTGAGATCAATACTTGGTTGATTTTCTACACTTTTCTACATCTTTTGCAAATTTTTGCTTCAACACCTATTTTTCCTGAAAACAAAGTAAAAACACCTCATATCCATATAAACATACCTAAGTCCATACTATTTTCTCAGTTTTAAGTGTCAAAAGTGCTGTAAAGGGAATCTTGTGTTCCAATAGAAGCAGAAGTGATGTGGATTATTCAAGAATCGAAGTTGATTTTCTTTATAAAAAGAAGATATCAATGAACTTCCACAACATATTGACACCCGCAACTTAAGACTTTTGCATGTTCTCAGGGAAGAAAACAAAAACTAAAAATGACACTTAACTAGAAAATAAACCTAGGATACTACAGCCAATACCAATCAAAATTTGAACGATGTACTCAAGCAGCTTTTGAGCCTCTTTCCGGTAAACCAAATCAGCATATGCACATCAAGTAACCATAAACCATGATAAATAGGAATCAAAACATGTCATCTTGTTAGCAACAAAGAATCAAGTCATTACCAATTTTTTTTCACACGGACAACTGGCAAAATAAAACAAAACCATATATCCTTACAGAAAATAAAGTCCCCAACTCATAGATATTTGAAAATATGAAACGTGGATTGAAAAAGTAAGACTCTCACTCTCACAAGGAAGTTCCAAATACTGCACATCAGATACCATAGACTTGCCCGTATTTACTCTACTTCGGCTCTTCGAACAATCATGCTAGGAATACTATAGGACTTTATTCGGCTTGTAATATACGCTTTTGGGCTTGGTATGGTAAATATGAAAATTTTAGTGACTAAACCATCCTTGGCACTACATACACATGACTCCACTTTTCACTTATTTCACCCTTCTAACTTTTTCAACTTTTTCCTGGTTTTTCTCCATTTTATGCAATTGTATGGGTGTGGTGTGTTTTCAACTTTTCATTCATTTTTTTCATTTATATTTTTTTTCAATTCTTATTTTTTAGCTGTTTTTTTCTTTGTTTGTCACACCACACCTCATTTTTAACCCTTTTTTCTTTCTTTTCCTTTTTCACCTCCCCGTGATCTATGCACCTCTACTCTAACCACTCTCAACTTAGGCATTTTTGTTGGGTTGAGGTTCACAATGTCCAAGAAGGGACTAGGGCCAAAATAGATTCATTATAAAAAAATGGGTAAGTTTAGTTGGTTAATCAAAGAAAAATGGTTCATTTATGGCTCAAAATCAGGATCAAGGAAATCATATCATTTTGGTAGGGTAATTTAAGCTAAAATGGGCTAAACAAAAATGGCCTATGGTCCTTTCCTAACCAACCATCCTAAAACCAATGTAAAGACTAATCAGGCAAGTTCTAGATCCTCTATGCAGTATTGAACTAGGTATAAACCTCACTCACTCATGGTACATGTTTTGCACTTATTCTACCTGTCCGGTTCATACATGTTTTGCAATCAACAAGTACATAGCTCACCATAAAAAATTTTAAACAGGGTCAATTTTTTCAAAACTTCAAAACTAGTGCATTTTATTGGCTGGGTAATCCTAAACTACTTTCTAATTAAACAAAAACATCCTAAACATGCCAGTTCTACTAGATAGCATGCCCGAAGAAAAAGAAACACGGCAAGAAAAACCTTCGAACGAATCCAAAAATCCCAAAAAATATACAAGTACACCCCCTCTCCTTTTGAAAAAGCATGTTTCGTCCCTGAAGCATAGCATACAAAACATAAGGAAGGGAACATACCTGTGGCTACTCAGAATTCACCTTCCAAGGGTTACCTTCCATGCAACGCCTGATTTAATGTTGTAGCATGTCATAACTTTCATGATTTTTCAGGCGTCATCAAGGTACACCGCCTTAATTCCTTTTATTTCCTCGGTGTCTCCTAGAAACAACTTTATCCTTTGTACATTCACCTTGAACCTTTTACCATATTTATTTTCAAGCTCCACTACACCATATGGGGACACAGTCACCACTCCATATGGTCCTATCCACCTAGATTTCAATTTTTCGGGATGCAAATGGAGCCTTGAATTGAATAGTAAGACCAGATCACCAGTGTTGAACTCCCTCCAGTTGGTAATGGAGTCGTTGGGAAACTTCGATAACCATAAAGTGGCTTCCCTAGATAGAGAGAATGGGAAGAGTCTCAACCTTATTGCGTCTTGGCTGACTCTAGGCAACCTGTAAGCCTTGCACATTCGAACAAAGTTCATTAAGTGCAGGTTGGCATCATCACCCGCATGACCACTAAACACCCTTTTCATATTGAACAACTGTATCATGATGCTAGTGATGTCAAACTTTGCCCCAGCAGGCAAAGATAGTGGTGAGATAGCTCCGGTTGACCCGACTTCATCAATATCCGGGTCATCCTCATCAAAGAATTAAGGGGCATATCTCTGGCCTCTGTTGCCCCTTCCATGGAGACCAACATTCACAACTTCATCTCGAGCATCATCGGCTTCCTGAAGTGCAGCTTGCTGAACTAGCTTGGCTTGCCTAGCTTCTTCAGCAAGAGGAACATCTCTCTACTCTTGGTTCTCCATCCTTCGCAGTGTTATTTCAATTTTGAGATCTAAAGGAATCAGGGGGTTTCCACTCTGTCAAGTACTTGGCATTCACCAAGAGACAACCTGTAGGTTTCAAAAACAAAAAGAAAACATAAATGAGGAAATAACAACCAAAAGTTAAATACAAGTAATTAATCTAATCTTAGTCGTATTCCCCAGCAATGGTGCTACTTTTTGATAATGCTCAAGCTCACACTCCTGAAAAAGTATGAAGCAGATGTTATCAATAAATAACCCAACAAATAGGTTGGGATCGACCCCACAAGGAATATGGTAAGAATTAGGCTAATGCCGTATTTAAGCTTTTTGGTGGGTTATCTCAAAATTAGTGGGTTTATAGAGAAACAATTGTAAAACAAGAGTAAAAATCACGTGTTGTTAATTAAGGTTTGCAATTAACTAAGGTAAGTGTTCCCCATGGATTCATAACCACTTCTGGTTTACACTCGTGATCGATCCCAATGCTTACTTATAGAATTGATAACTAGGATTCATCCAAATGACTAGTTCGTTACTAATGGATGTCTATACTCAATTACCAGGTTAGGTCTCATGAGCAATTTCAAATTAACCATTTTTAATTTGTTCCAAATTATCTATTCTGTGATCGCAACTCAAATCATACAATGATCAACATAAAAATATTTTTAAAAATAGTTTGGCAAGATTCACAGATAAATTTGGGTTAGATGTCAACTCAAATTTTGATGGACTGAGCTAATATTAGGGCTTTGTTGAAATTATCTCTTCCTTATCTCTACCTCTCTAGGTTCAAGCAAGTAATGAATTCAGGCAAGTCTTAACGTTGCACTTTGTTAGAATAATTAAAGATGAAGAGAATACAATTCAAGCGTTTAACATTGGTTTTGAATCAATTTGTGTAACGCTAGTTCGTTAATCAACCATGGTTCCCACAACCCTATTGTGGAGGTTTTAGCCTCTCATTGATTGTAATATTGTGATTAGTATTCATAGACAAACACATAATTAAATACTTACAATAATGGTTGAAATAAAACCTACTGTGAATATTGCAATAGGATATGATGAACAACATCAAGAACAATTGAGAAATCCAAGTTTTGATCTCAAGAATTTCTTTCCAATGTTGTAAAAACTAATTACGAACTTGATAGCAATTGACAATCAACTAATTCTGACCTTCTCTACCTAAAAGAAACATAAAACGTATATATACACACACACACACACACACACACACACAGACAATGAAATCCTTTTCCTAAGATAATAGAAAAATAACCAAATATGGTACCGACACATCCTATGACTTATCATACGACCTGTAATAGGATTTTATAGGTCGTGCCTTGCTCTCATATGTTCCTCGACTTCTGCAGAATTGGCTAAGTGTTGGCAGCTGGTATGACTCGTAACATGATCCCAGGAGTCGTACAATCCAATCGTGGTTTGGCTATGAGAACTTTGACATCTTTTGATGTTTCCTATAAGTGTCTTGGTATGCCTCATACCTTGATCTTATGACTCATAGTATCTTGTCGCATCTTGAGCTCTGGAAAGTCCTTAAGATACCTGAAGCTTCCTATGTCTCTAGGTATAGGTCGTAGGTAGATGCTACAATCCGTAGGTGCTACCCGTACCAAGAGATTTTTTGTGTAAATAACTTTGAAATATTCCATGACTCCAGTTACGGCTCATACCAACTTGGTACGGCTTATACTAAGAGTCGTACTTTGCCTTTGCATTGTTCTAGCCTTCTGAGCTTTTGCACGAGTGTTAGTATGGCTTGCACAATTTAGGTACGACTCGTACTGAGATCAATACTTTGTTGATTTTCTACACTTTTCTACATCTTTTGCACATATTTCTTCAACACCTATTTTCCCCGAAAACAAAGTAAAAACACCTCATATCCGTATAAACATACTTAAGTCCGTGCTATTTTCCCAGTTTTGAGCATCGAAAGTGCTGTAAACTCATAGCACGTCAATGAGTCGAGGACGACAATTTTGATACATGTCTCTTTCTTTATATCTTTCAGTTTCAGACTTAGCGAGCTAGTTGGGGGTGTTGTCCCATCATCTTATCATATGACGAGAGTCTTTTCAAATAGTTATGTATAGATGGTTCAATGTTGGTGAATTGTTTTCTACACTTATGATTTATGATATTCATACTTTCACTTATATTATGTTGATGCTTTATTTCTGCTTAGATTATGCATCTAATCATGCTATATTTGTGCCATGGGTTATCTTGGAGCCATTTTTTATTTTAGGTCCGATGTCGCGGTCCGGGGTCCATGCTTGGGTCACGACAAACTTGGTATCAAAGCCAGGTTTAGGTGCGTCTGAAAGCCATGTTAAGTTGAGTCTTTTTCATGAGCAGGAAATAGCTCAAGTGCACATGAATGGGGGTGATGTAGAAACTAGGGTGTGAGACTCCACTAGGATGAATTCCCCAGAGTTTCATGGTTCAAAGGTGGACGAGGATCCATAGGAGTTCATTAAGGAGAACTAAAAGATTACCCAAATTTTTTTCTCGAGAGAGGAGAGTGTAGATTTTGCCTCCTATCAGCTGAAGGGGGAAGCTCACATTTGGTTATGAAAGTGGAAGGAGGTTTATGGAGTAGGTGCATCTCTTATCGGTTGGGGTGAGTTCATTACAATGTTCTTAGACAAGTTCTTTCCCCAAGAGTTAAGGGAGGCAAAGGCACTAGAGTTCATCAATTTAAAGCAGAATGACTTGACTATTTTGGAGTATACCCTTAAGTTCGCCCAACTGTCTAAGTATGATCCGGTGATGATTGCGGAGCTAGGGGTTGCATGAGCATGTTCGTGAATGGGGTCTCAAATTCATTTGTCAAGGAGTGTAGGATTTTTATGCTAATTAGTGACATAGATATCTCTTAATTAAAGATTTATGCTCAGCAGATAGTGGAGGAGCAAGTGAAGGAGAGGGAGAGAGAGGCCAAGAAGACTAGGAAAGGGAGCTTTGGGTATTCTTAGCAGAGGTTCGATGGTGGACATCACCCACAGTCCCATCAAAGTTCATCAGCTCCATCTCTTTCATCAGCCAGTGTTCCATCCAAGCCCAGAGATGACCAGCAATGTAGAGCGTTAGGCTCTAATGGTCAGAGGAGCATGTCAGGGGAGCGCACTTTCCCATCGTGCAGGAAGTGTGGTAAGAATTGTTCGGCGTGTTTCGCACCTACATGCAAGTGCAAGTGGTCGAACAAGTAGTAAAATGGCTAAAGTAAGCCAAGTATCGATCCCACAGGGACTGAACCAAGGTAATAATCGACTTAAATGTTAATGAACTCTAACTTTAAAAATGCAGACAACAATTTAAAGAAGATTTTGAGAGTTTGTTTCCTAATTTATACTAATCTAAGACAAAATT
>JACEIK010013352.1:0-11346 GCA_018107945.1 Datura stramonium
ATCTGAAATAAGTATTTACCATGTCATTCTGAGTCAGAAATTTTAAAAATGGGCGTAATCTTGGTCCCATAGATCGAATCTTCTTCCCTATTTTCATGGCTGCCTTTGCTTTAATCTGCCTATTTATTAGAGAGCTGTTATTCACAACTCTGAAAGCCGCGTTAATATTCTTTCAACTTTCAACTTTCAACTTTATCAGACTTTCGTCTCTCTCACCCTGTCACCCAACTTCTTCCGGATCTGAAACCGATTCTACTTTCTCTCTCTCTCTGTTCTGTAATTTTCGGAGCAGTTGTGGATGTAGACAAATTTGCCAGAAATAGAGATAAGATAAGGCTCTGTATTCAAGGTCTGTCGGGTTTCCCACTGTTTACGCATTCAATTCCCAACTTTTGTCTTCTAGTTTAATTTAACCTAATATATATATAAACGTATGGCATCGGATCCTACTCTTTATTTATCAATTCTCCCATTCCATTCCATTCCATTAACTAGAGTATATTTTAATCCATGTGTATGTCTTTTCAATTTTTTTTCTCTGTTCCGTCAATTTTTACTTATTTTTTCTTTAAAATATTTATGTGATGGATTAGTACGCCCACGTCTTTGTTTCTTTTCTTTAAAGCAGCTGCCAGTGGAAGATTGTGATAAAGACACAGCTGATATATTCAATTTTGGCTGTTTCTTCAACTTTATTTTTGATGTTTTTTATTTATTAACAGGTATAATAATTATAAAGGGTTTCAACTGGGGTTGGTTTTACCCGGTCTATTCTGGAGTTATAAGCAAGTACAGGAAGTTGTCAATCCCTTAAAGCTGGGAACTTGCAAAGGAGAATCAATTATTGTCTCTAAGAGCTGTTTACCTCTCTTCAGAGACCATTATTGAGGTATTTTTTTTTATATTCAAGATCTAATCTTTTTTTTTTGTTTTTGTTTTTTTACTTATTAGTTTTGTTGAGTTTTAGATATTAGATCCTTAATGCAGTTGGATGATGAGGTGTTCTTTGATTCAAGATCTAGTTTTTTCTTTTCTAGTTGACTAGAGTGAGATTTATTTGGAATGTAGTTGAATGGAATGTAAAGGTTCATGTTTGAACCCAAGAAGAAGAATCTGAGGTTGATGTTTGCGTTATGTATAAGTCTGGCAGATCACTTAACTTAAATCCGGTATTAGAGATCTCCAAGTGTTCATTAGAGGTCTCCCATCTTTCATAAAATGTGGAATTTTGAGTTATTAGCACTCAGTCCTGTTAATCAGTGAGTAATTAGCACCTACAATGTTATTTAGTTCTGATTATTGGTGCATTGCAGGTGCTGAAAGTGATTCAAACGGTGTCCATCTTATTTAGAAGTCTAAGAACCAAATATGGTAACTTTTCTTCTTCTTCTTTGTTTATCATCTAATTAAAACTTTCTTTTTCCGCTTTGGGAGAAGATGTTTGAAATCATTTGTAGTCTATCAATGTAGCACTTTGAAGTGTTTTCATTATAGTGTCTTTAGTTATATCCAGATTTAATCAGGTATTATATTGTTTCAGAAAAGCTGACTAGTGACCTACATTTTTGTTAAGACAATTGGAAACCATTATTATTTTCATAGGATAAAAGCAAAATTTTCCCTACTCTTGTTTAAATCGTAATTACCCATCTAAAAGTTTGAAATATAGGCATTCTTCCCTACTCGGATTTGTTGACTCTGTCATTTAGGCAAAGAGACTGGTCTCAGCCAACTTCTTACTTAACTATTTTCCTATCAGAGCATTTAAGTAGTCAAATCCTTCTCATTTCCCGATTTTTAGCATCTCTCTGTCTGATTTATCCAGACTAATGTTAGGATTTATATCTTATTGTCTTAATTAACATATGTAAGTAAAGCTTGTCATTCAAAGTAAAATCTTGAAAATTAAGGTACTTGTGAATGTCAGAGTAGACTGGATTCATGTGAAAAGTGAAGTACTCATGCTGTAAATTTATCATTTGCTTTTGAATACTAGAGAATAGTTTTCATTTCAACCGTAGAAAGGAATTGGAAACAATATTTGATAAATGATTCAACTTTCTACCTATGTTCATGAAAACAATAAAATACACAATGTGAGCCCACAAGTGGCTACGGAGGGTAGGATGTACGCAGACCTTATCCCCTACCTTTAAGGGATGTTTATGACCTCAACATTGTAACAAAAATAAAGACATTGTAGGGAAATCAAATGCTTAAAAAATGAAACACAACATGTTAATTATCAATCCTATTTTAGACTTTAAATGTTTCAGCATTTTCTAGTTGGTACTCCCTTAATTACCTTCTACTGTTTACTTTCACAGTATTCCATCATTCTTACCTTTCGCCATCATGTTAAAAGGTTCCAGTCATATCAGAAGCTAGTTTACATTCCACTATATTTGGGTAAATTGTTGCAATCTGGTAGACTAGTACATCCAGTACTGTCATAGAGTTTGATCAGTTTTTCTAGCATTCATCTGGTTCTGTATCCTGAATGCTCCTAGGGTCCCTGTCATATCCTTTGCTTCTATCTGCTTCATGTCCTTTTTGTGAACCGTGGAAGAATGTTCAGTAAACATTAGATTTCTTGCACTTGCAAATATATGTTGCTTAACGTGTGAGGTTGAGTTTGACATTTAGACCATAGTTACGGGACGAAAAGAGGGAAAACATTTCACTTCAAGTTTATATTTTACAGTTATACAGAAAATATGGGTTTTTAATGTCCTTCATCTTTTTTGGACCTTGCCTCTTTGTGTAAAGAGGAATTCTAATAGTATGAAAAAATAAAAATTCTAATAGTATCTCATACCGCTGCAGGTGATGGATTTCAAAGAATTCTTCACTGAATATGGTGAAGCCCATCAATATGAAATCCAAGAGGTTGTTGGCAAGGGAAGCTATGGTGTTGTTGCAGCAGCAATTGATACTCATACCGGAGAAAAGGTAGCAATAAAGAAGATCAATGATGTTTTTGAGCATGTCTGTGAAGCCACCCGCATCCTTAGAGAAATAAAGCTCCTTCGGTTGCTTCGGCACCCAGATATTGTAGAAATAAAGCATATATTGTTGCCTCCATGTCCAAGGGAATTCAAGGATATATATGTTGTTTTCGAGTTGATGGAATGTGACCTTCAGAATGTAATTAAAGCAAATGACAGCCTCACTGCTGAACATTATCAATTCTTTATGTATCAGCTTCTTCGAGGTTTAAAGTATATGCATACAGGTTGCAATTTCTTTCTGGTTTCTGGTAACTGAAGAACCTTCTTACATACGTTCTGATGACTCATTCCCACATTTATTGATTTAACAGCAAACGTGTTCCATCGGGATTTGAAGCCAAAGAACATTCTAGCAAATGCAGATTGCAAGCTGAAAATTTGTGATTTTGGGCTTGCTCGGGTATCACTTGGAGATACCCCATCTGCTGTTTTCTGGACTGTATGCTTCATCTCTCTACTTTAAAGTTTTCTTTGTCTATCTTTACTACAATAGCCGTTCAAAATATCTCAAGGCTGATATTGAGGTGCTAAGTTAGCCTGTGATAGAAGTGCCTGATTCTTTGTGGTCTCAAAGATGGAATGCTCCTCTCTCCTCTAATGATTCTTTTGTCACTAACAATATTGACAATGATGTATCCAAGACCAGTTTTTAAGTTGTTAATTTGTTACACCTGTAATTCCAAGTAAAATACTTCATCCTTTTTTTCTAAAGGACTATGTGGCAACTCGTTGGTACCGTGCTCCAGAACTTTGTGGTTCCTTTTTTTCCAAAGTAAGTATGATGGTATACAGGTAAATACGCATGTTTATATACATTTATTTCTCACTCTGTTCTTATCTGATTGCTAGTACTGTTCAGGTGCATGTTCTCATGCTAAAGATGGAAAAGAAACTTAGCTTTTATATCGTTAGACTTTTTACTTAGCATGGGATTTTGTTTTTCAATATTCTTTCATCTAATGTACTAGTGACATTGTTCCTTAGCTTCCTCATTTCTTGTTTGCAATCTTCATTTCACTAGTGTGAAAATTTATGTTAAAGTCATTTTGAGTGTGTAATGATCAGTTGGTTGTTGGTATTTATGCATGAAGATATGCCATTACAGAAAGCCTTTTCTCCAGTTGTTTAGGGAAAATTACATTTATCCATAGTTTCCTTTTACTCTATTTTTTGATGTTTTATATTTGATTTTATGTTCTTTATGCAAAAATGATGTGAGGGCATCTAGGTTCTTACTTTTGTGTTATTTGGTTGCTCTTTTCTTCTGAACCATCTCATTGCATAAAGGTTTTGCACGCAATGGCTAAAAATCTTTTCAGATAGCAATTGATTAACGCTGAGACCAAATCAGGCCAGAGAAATGTTTGCTATTATGGAATGAGTATTCATCTCTTCTAGTCCTTTAACCATTGTGTGGACCGTTACTCTTTTGATTTGTAACAGCTGTTGAGAAAATGGCCACTTCTTGATGTTTCAAAAGATACTGTCTTCCCTTGACAAAAGCACTCCAAAAGGGTACTTTGGGTGCCATCTCAACAATTTGATCTCGATTACTAGCATCCTCCTCAATTCCACAATGACATATGTTCCTAGTTTGTCCATAATATCTGTGGCCGTTTGTCCATGCATATATATATATATATATATATTCTTTTTCTTTTGAAACTATTTTTACCTTTTTTCCGGAGTTGAATTTTCCTTAGAAAGGAGGATTTGGAGGTAGAGGATGTAGAAGGTTAGTAGGTAGTTGAGCATTGTCTCACTTTTCTACTTTTCTGCGGGTTAGGCTTGGTAGTAGTTTGGTATGCTCCATACCTGTTTCTCCTATATACTAGTACTGTTAGTATTTTTGCATAGTTCCCTGTTCTGCGATTTCTGTTGCTACTGATTGTGTTTTGGTTATCACATTACTTTGTTGATGTGACTGTTTCCTTATACAGAAAGCTATGTGATGCTTCCTCTAGTACTTATTATATCTCTTTTATTCTGTATATCTTTTGATATGCGATAACTAAAATGGGAGTTTTTCAGAAACAATCTCTCTATTTATAAGAGGTAGGGTAAGGTCTGCGTATGCTCTACCCTTCCTAGACCCTATTGTGTGGGATTACATTGGGTATGTCGTTGTTGGAGTTGAATTCCGAATCATGTTTGGCCATAAAATTTTGGAAAATTCCGGAATTCAAGATGAATTTCGGAAAATTGAAGTTGAATTCCGGAACTTGAAAAACACCAAAAAGCTGTTTTCACTTTTTTCACTTCAAATCACTTACAAAAATTCAAAAACAACTCCAATTTCCAAATACCATTTTTCACTTTGAAAGCAAAACTATGTTTTTTAAAATTTCACAGTTTTCATGGCCAAATGGGTCCTTAGATGTGAGTTCTGTAACTCTCTGATTATGAAGAAGAGATCCTCTTTTCTCTGAATCACCTCCAAATAACAATTGTTCAATTCTTTTCATTTTTTTCTTTTCCTTGAACTGATGGGTGATGCATATCAATAGGTTGAACTACTATAAGAATAGTCCTAGACTTCTTGGTCGAGTAGGAATCTGTTGGCTCTTTGCCTCTCTTTTATATCTCTATCTTAATTAACTATCATATATGTTTTAGTTATCTCTGCTACTCTGTGTATGCCATGTAATAGGACCTTTTTTCCTATTCTTGGATGAGTTTCAGACAGTTTTCGGTTTCTATGGCATTCCTTTTCATAATTGGAAAAAGGTGAAGTGCAAAAATGTTACACAAACTTCTGCATAATAAAGCTATACTGTGCCAATGAGTATTAGGTTTTGTGCTCTAATTTGAACTGGGCATATGCCTAAGGAGATGGTCTGTAAGCCATCATTGTTTCTCACTTGTGGTAACTTAATCATGCAAATGATCATTCAGAAATTTGTACAAATTCTAAACCAAAAGACTTTATTGCAGTACACCCCAGCAGTTGATATCTGGAGTCTAGGATGTATATTTGCAGAAATGCTTACAGGAAAACCATTATTTCCGGGGAAGAATGCAGTTCACCAATTGGATCTCATAACTGATTTGCTTGGCTCGCCGTCCACTGAAGCCATTTCAAGGGTTTGTGCTTTGTATCAACTGTTACAGTTGATAAACATATCATCTATTAACGAATCTTGAATATATCTTGTTCCCAATTTTCCTGATATCTGCAGATTAAAAATGAAAAAGCAAGGAGATATTTAAGCAGCATGAAGAAGAAGGCACCTATCCCTCTCTCACAAAAATTCCCGCACATTGATCCACTAGCTCTAAGATTACTTGAGCGTTTGATTGCATTCGATCCCAAAGATCGCCCTTCTGCTGAACAGGTAGGATGTAGCTGTGGTCTTAGGCCTTTGTGTTTAGTTTGTATAGAACGTACAATTTCCTAATACTAGCGATTCATTAATCCACTCAGGCGCTAGCACATCCATATTTCCGTGGTTTGGCAAACAAGGAACAGGAACCATCATCTCAGACTATTTCAAAATTCGAATTTGACTTTGAACGAAGAAAACTTGGGAAAGAGGATATTAGGGACCTCATCTACCGAGAGGTATATGCGTTAACAACCATTCTCATCTTTCCTCGACCCTCTTTTTGCACCTTTTTCTACTACTTATAGTGTACATTGTTCTCAACTGTGGGCAGATTCTGGAATATCACCCTCAGATGCTGCAGGAGCATCTTCAAGGCACTGATCACACTCACTTTATGTATCCAAGGTAATGCAAACTTCTCTCTAAATAGTTCATAGTTGTTGCTAGCTAGGGCTGTGAGCACCTTCTGATCTGATGATTTCTCATTTTTCCATGGTCTTCGTCAAATTTGTCTCCATCCCGCCTAACAGCATCCTTAAAAACTTAATGTAATACCTGTGTTTCATGCATTAACTAGAAATTTCATGATCCATGTATTGTATTAGTTGAACCTTTTAGGATAAGGACTGGCCGAACTATGGAAGTAGCAGTCATAACCTTCTTCAATGATTCATATCCTTAAATCTACATCATTCGCACTAGTGTTCTAATACAAAATTTATTCTTCATGTGCAAACTTAACATGTTATTTTTACATTGGCACTTTGTTTCCTCCTGATGCTTGATGCATATAATCTGATATATCTGTAACGGATACTTCCATGGTGATAAGAAAGGAGAAATCTGCTGCTAATGAGAGTCGCAAGTGTTTCTGATATCATTCAACACAAGTGTTGACCTTGTGTTGTTATATGTAGATGGAATGAACTTGTTGAATAATTGTGACTTGTGAGTGAAAAATATTCAGATTGTTGAATGAATGGATAACAAATCATTTGCGTAAAATGGGCCATTTGTATGTAAAGTATAAGACAAGTAGATCTGCCATGATGTTTCTCTGGAAGTAAGACTTGCCATTAGTCAGGCTAGGTTGAGAATTCTTGCCTGTTTTGAGCTTCAGACCAATGGTAGTTGTGGAACCTGTGAAGTACTGTACTTAATTTGAGTCATAATGCATCTAATACATGAAAATGGAAAGGTATTTTAGGACTAATTTTCCCAGTTCTGATCATTGAGGGAATTTGATGCTGCCATTGCACATTAATAAAAAACTGGATACTGACGAGTTATCACTTTCACAAATTGTGATTAAGGTCTGATCTATTCCGCTTATATATGTCCTGTGAGTCGCCATGTCTGCAAGTGATACAGGCCATAGACTGAGGATTCATGCTCGAATGTGTGTTTTTTTCAGTTATCAACACTGTGCTATTGTAGTATCTTCCATCTACTGCTACGTCTACAAATCATTCGTGCATGGTAAATCTTCACTGATGAGCAAACACTAATTTTGGAAGTGAATCCCAAATTCTTTTACTCCTTGGATGTGAAGCACATTATACATATCTTTTCCAATTAGGGGTGCATATTGGATTACCACTCTTTTCTGTGATCAACATCATGTATAGTCAATTGAAGCACATTATACATATCTTTTCCAATTAGGGGTGCATATTGGATTACCACTCTTTTCTGTGATCAACATCATGTATAGTCAATCACATCTGCCGACCATGTATGCATGTAGATCGGTCATTAAGTTGTTGTACCTTTGCTAGAGTATAGTCTGAAACAGTAATGCCAATAGATTATTCAGCGAGTGAGACTGTTGGTGACCTCCTTAAGGTAGTTTCTCCTAAAGATTTCATACCAGTAAATATGGTGATTCTACCTTAATCTTGATCTGAAAGAAGATATCATCTTATTTTTTTGAAGAGTGTGATTGGAGAATCTATGGAGGTTTACCATATAATTTCTAACCTAGTTGAATTTCAACCTTCACTGGTCGTTGGCAAGATCAATCAATTTGATGAGAAAATTTGCTTTACTTTTGGAGGTAACAGTAATGTTTGTCTACTGACATCTGTAGCTCCTTCATTTTTTGGGAGATCAGTACCATGATCTTGATTTTAGAACTTAAAAGGATTGATGGACAAATCACATCATAAGATTTCTGTTTATACATCACTTGATCTAGAGGTAAGGTTAACGAAGTCTAAGAAGGACGGTGAAGTGATTCATAGTAGCCGTCAGAATCATACGAGTTAAATATCTGAGGTTTTGCTGTGTTCTCCTTTTACTTGAAAGGTTTCTATTTTCTACATTTCACCTGCATTTTGCTTATGAAGTCCTCCCTCTTTCTGGTGCATACACTGCATTGCATGTTGACTTAATGTGCTAATTGAAAAAACTATATTTTTAGTGGGGTTGATTGCTTCAAACAACAATTTGACCATCTCGAGGGGCACAATGGTAGAGGTGGAAGTACTCTCTTTCCAAGACGATATGCCTCTTTGCCCAGGTGAAATGTCCTTGGTGTTCTCTTTTGTTTTAAATAGTACAGTAAATAGTCTTAATCAATTTCTCTTACCAGAATAGCCTCATAAATTGTCTGCAGAGAACGAGTCTGTGCTTCCATAGATGAGGAAGCTGATAGGGATGGTGATTTTGAAAGACATGTTGTAGCTTCTATGGCTCAGAGATGCCTTCCGAGCCCTCCGAGTTCCCCTAAGGTCAAGAAACCAGATACTGCTAATACAGTCGAAGGTCATACAGAGAATGGCCATTGTACACCAAAGAATACTGAACGCTGCATGCTAAGAAGTTCTAGTATTAGTTTTTCCAAATGTGTTGGGGCCATATGGGACTGCGAGGTAAGTGTTTTCTGATCGTAGCCTATAAGAAGTAAAACTCAATATCAA
This sequence comes from Datura stramonium, assembly GCA_018107945.1. Classification (NCBI taxonomy): domain Eukaryota; kingdom Viridiplantae; phylum Streptophyta; class Magnoliopsida; order Solanales; family Solanaceae; genus Datura; species Datura stramonium. Next base: position 9,259 of record JACEIK010013352.1, read on the forward strand.
TCAATCAATCAATCAACTATGCCCCAATCTAAATTAGTTGGGGTTACTAAAGGCCAAATAACTCGGCCAAAGTATAGGAATTAGACCTAACACACTTGCAAATCACTTCACATCTTTCTTTGTTAGATCGAGCAATAGGTAAGAAAATGCGAGCTCTTCAACCTCGGCAAGAAAATTAATATATGAAATGCTCCTATTATTTTTTTACCTTATTAAATATCCTAACAGTCCAGTCTTTGTTTTGGTCTATCATAAACCACCTCTCTACCTTTTTAAGGTAAGAGGTAAGGATGCGTACACACCATCCTCTCCAGATCCCCTATTATGGAATTACACTGGGTATGTTATTGCTGTTGTAGTCCCATCTTTGTTCCCCTCTTCTCCCCCTTATGGGTCGGAATGAAGGCTAGACAGATGGCATAAAATCTTGTGTACATTTCTTTCCTTTGGTAGTGCTCCTTCCTGTTTTCTCCAAAATTCATCCTTACAACTTTAATTAGTTGCGAGTTGAGTAAGATGTTTAAAGAGGGATAACTTTTATGATTAAGGCTGTTAAATGTCTGCATTAAGGGGGGTGCAAAAATCTTAGAAGACAGATAATATGGAGGGAGATAGTATTATTATTTGTGTTTTGCTCATAAAAGGTGCGCATGATAATAGGACCTCTGTAGAATTTGGTTTTACCGTAATACCTGCATTTCCCTCAGGATACAACCTGCAAGCCATATCAAAATGGGATTAGTAGATCATCGAAGACAGCTTTGTATGCTTGAACAATTTTTATTCTGGATGGATAAGGAATTGCTAGATTTCTGGTAAGTGACTGATTTGCAATGTAATTGCTCATGTACTCGAATGGAGTCTTGGTTGGTTGTATTGTAAACTATAAGCAGTTTTTCTGTGACATCATTACTGCATAATTTGTTTGACTTCAGCTGTCTGTTATACTGATTTCACCAAGGCAGTAGATTATTCTGATTCTATTTCGAACATCGCCTCCATGTCCAAGAGGGATGGGCCATTTGTTTTCTTCAACTTTATTATGCTGTGCAATGATAAGTTGAGCTGCTTCTATTATGTATGGTCCCTGACCCCCCTCTTTTGTCTATTGCAAGTGTTTTTTTGTCATATGTTTCTGAAGAAGTTCTGATATTGAACTTTTAGGAGTTCTACAGAGAAGTGTGTAACCATCTTATTTGACTCTTCTATTTACGTAATCCGGTCTTCAACATTTATACCTGATTTAAAAAAAAAAACAAATAGGACCTTATATGTCCATTTCCTAAGATTCATCATTCATCATGTGTTTTAATTATAGGTGACAAATGAGATGGTTAGGGCCAAAAACGGATAAAATATGATTCGTGCATGTTTAATATGATAAAAACAGGGTTGGAGTAGTAAAATTAATATCATCAAGTATTCATTTTTATTGGATAATATTAGTATTATTCATATTTGATTCACTTTTTAAAAACTTAATTAATTTAATATGTTTTTATTTAAGGGAAATGATACCATTTTTGGAACAAGTATAGTTGCAGTACTTAATTCGTCCACCNGATCACAACTCCATGTGCAGGCAAGTTGAATTAATTATTTGAGTTCTCATCTTTTTTAAGCCTCCGAGGGGTCGTTTGATTTAAAATAAGAATATCTCAAAATAAAATAAAATTAAGATTATAATTTGAATGATTTATTCTATTTTTATATGGGATAAATTATATCAATACAACAGCAACCACCCTGACTAATCCCACCAAGTGAAGTCTGGGGAGGGTAGAATATACGCGGATCTTACCACTATCTCACAGATAAATAGGTTGTTTCCGGTAGATCGGATAAATTATATCAATATTTTTACTATAAAAATAAATATAGGTTTTAACTGGTATCTTTAATTAAACATGGGGTTAATTTAATTTTCAAATTTTAAAATCGGAATAATCCACCTAATTTCTCAAACCAAAAAGTGAAACTAATTAAGGCATCATTTGTTTTCATTAAGATTAACATGTCTGAATCTGAATGTACATATGAATGATTAAGATGTTATTTCTATATTGAACACTGAATGATTAAAGACTA
>JACEIK010013353.1:0-22690 GCA_018107945.1 Datura stramonium
ATATAAAATCACATAAAAATGTATTAGATAACTTAGACAACCCGACTAATTTAAGTTGTAAAGCGTATCACGGGCATGATATTTTTGCCCGTGATCAATAAATCATGAAACTTACTTAATCATATAGGCATGCCCAAACTTAAACATACTTAAAATAGAATTTGATAGTCAAAACATGAATATAGACATGGGTAATTCAAAATCATACTTGCATCATGAACCTCTCATCATACTTAGAAACATAGATCAAAATCTCATATTTTCATGAACTTTCATAATTGGGCATAATAATTTGTAAAACTTTGAAACATGATTTGAAATTTAAAATATTATAAAACATGCCCATGAATCATAATTCAATATTAGAAACATGAATAGATTATACCCATGATAAATACTTAGAGGATTCACAAGTTGGGTTAAAACCCCATAGATTTATCAACTAGAATTTTCATGAATTTGAGAAGGGATTGGCATGGGAGTGGATGAATACACCCATTCATAACCCTACATACCTGGGTACTTCTGATTTCACAACCCTCTTGAATTCCCAAAGGAATTGGGAGAAGACTTGATGAATTTCTAGGCTTGATCACCCTTAGGAACTTCTAGGCTTGCATGCATGGAGAGGGATAGGTTAAGAATGAGTTAAACCCTCTTAAAACACACCTATCTGGGCTTAAAATGACGTAGTTTAGGTCTTAGGAACTTAGAAATTACGGGAAATCCCTTAATAAATTCGCATGAAAAAATAAACTGTTAGTCTCAATGAGGGACTAGACAACTCATTGCCTGAGGGAGGACTCGTGGTTGGGTTCACTACCCAAAATTTCCATCTTCAAGCCGACTCTTGGCCACGAGTGACTCCACGACTCGTTACCCTAAACATGAGTCGTGGATTGTCTCGTGGTCAACCCCAAATTTGAAAAACCAACCAACTCTCCCTTCACTCCACAAGTCACCTAATGACTCGTGGTGCACCTCACCGGTCACTAGATGACTCTTCCTGTGACCTACTGCAGAAATTTCTATTTTCTTCATTTCAACCTCAAGTCTGATCTTAGGGCTTTTGGGGTATTACAATATCTCCCCCTTGGGAACATTTTCCCTCGAATGTGGATGAACATGCTGAAAAGCTAAGAAGTGCAACTATCATACTAGATACTGAACATTTAAAGTTGAAAACTGACGAAGTGACTGACTCTGAACTGAATTACATGACTGAACTGAATTCGTGAGTTACACATACATGCATTGACATGAAAGAAATTGTGGCACATGATCTGAACATGAAACTGAATAGAGCACTAGGGAGGAAACTGATACCTCAAGTTGAAATTGAGCCGGAAGGGAATAGATGCGGGTATCTAGCCATCGTATCTACTTCAACTTTCCACGTAGCTCCCTCAACATGCTAATTCCTCCACAAAACCTTCATTGAAACTACTTCCTTGTTTCTTAGCTTCCAAACCTTACAATCAAGTATTTCCACCGGAATCTCCTCATAGCTAAGACTATCCTTCACACTACACTCTCCACTGAGAAAACCATAGCTGGATCACCCATGCACTTCTTCAAGAGCGATGCATGGAAAACTGGATGTACTGAGGCCAATTCTGAGGGCAACTCCAACTCATACGCTACCTTGCCAACCAATCTCACAATTCGGTACGGGCCAACATAACAGCGACTGAGTCTCTCTTTCTTTCTAAACCTTATCACTCCTTTCATGGGAGATACCTTCATAAACACCTAATCATCAACTTCAAACTCAAGTTCTCTCCTCCTCACATCCGCATAGGAGTTTTGATGACTCTGGACTGTTTTTAACCTTTCCCTTATAAGATGAACCTTCTCCATAGCCTCATGAACTGAATCTGGTCCTATCAACATACCTTCATCGACTTCAAACCAACCAATTGACAATCTACATCTCTGCCCATAAAGAGCCTTAGATGGAGCCATCTGAATATTGGAATGGTAACTATTGTTATATGCGAATTCAATGAGAGACAAATGATCATCCCAACTACCCTTGAAATCAAGCACACACACTCTCAACATGTCCTCAAGAGTCTGAATGGTCCGCTCAGCCTAATCATCTATTTGCGGGTGAAATGTTGTGCTAAGCTTGACCTGATTACCAAGTACCTTCTGAAACGATCTCCAAAACTGGAAGGTAAACTGAGTACCTCTATTTAATATGATGGAAAAGGGAATTCCATGCAACTGAACCAACTCCTGAATATACAACTTAGCATAATCCTCCACTAAATGGGTAGTTTTGACCAGTAGGAAGTGCGCTGCTTTGGTCAACCTGTCCACAACCACCCAAATAGAGTCATACTATCGACGAGTACGAGGAAACCCCGTAATATAAGTCCATATTGATTTCTTCCCACTTCCAAGTAGGGATACTAATGTCTTAAAGCACACCTCCGGGTCTTTGATGCTCAACCTTCACCTGTTGACAATTTGGACATTTAGCCACAAACCCTGCTATGTCCTTCTTCATGCCATTCCACCAATAAACTTCCTATAGGTCACGATGCATCTTGGTGGCACCTGGATGTACAGAATATCTGGAACCATGAGCCTCATGCAACATCCGCTCTCCCATATCATCAACGCCCGGTACACACAAATGACCCGGATATCATAGTACACCATCTCCCCCTTGGGAGAAGACCTCCACCTTCTGATTCAGAACGGCTTCCTTCAACTTTACCAAAATAGGATCCTCATCTTTTCTAGATTTTTCGTTGGTCACCAAAGAAGATTCTGATCCATTCTGAACAATGACACCACCATCCATAGAGTCAATAAGACGAACTCCTAGTCGTGCAAGCCGATGCACATCTTTCACTAAATATTTCCTATGCTCATCTACATGGGTCACACTCCCCATAGAAAGCCTGCTAAGAGTGTCTTCCACCACATTAGCCTTGCCCAAATGATAAAGGACACTCATATCATAATCTTTCAAAAGCTCCAACCACATTCTCTGATGTAGATTCAGATCCTTTTGGGTAAATACGTATTGTAGGCTTTTGTGGTCCGTAAACACATCCATGTGGACCCCTTATAGATAGTGTCTCCAAATCTTCAAGGCAAATACTACCTCCTCGAATTCAAGGTTGTGAGTCGGATAGTTCTTCTCATGGACCATCAGCTGCCTAAAAGCATATGCTATAACCTTACCGTGCTGCATTAATACACAACCAAGACCAGTCCTCGAGGCGTCACAATATGCCTCGAGGCGTCACAATATGCCACAAGTTGGGTTAAAACCCCATAGATTTATCTACTAGAATTTTCATGAATTTGAGAAGGGATTGGGAATGGGAGTTGATGAATACACCCATTCATAACCCTACATACCTGGGTACTTCTAATTTCAAAACCCTCTTGAATGCCCAAAGTAATTGGGAAAAAACTTGATGAATTTCTAGGCTTGATCACCCTTAGGAACTTCTAGGATTGCATGCCTGGAGAGGGATAGGTTAAGAATGAGTTAAACCCTCTTAAAACACACCTATCTAGGCTTAAAATGACATAGTTTAGGTCTTAGGAACTTAGGAATTATAGAAAAGCCCTAAATAAATTTTCTGAGAAAAACACACTGCCAGTCCCAATGAGGGACCGGACGACTTGTTGCCTAAGGGACGACTCGTGGTGAAGAGTCGTTGGGTTCACTACCCAAATTTCCATCTTTAAGTTGGCTCCTGACCACGACTGACTCCACGACTCATTACCCTGACCATGACTTGTGTCTTGTCTCGTGGTCAACCCCAAATTTCATAAACCAGCCAACTCTCCCTTCACTCCACGAGTCACCTAACGACTCGTGGTGCACCTCACGAGTCACTGGATGACTCGTCCTGTGACCTAGTGTAGAAATTTCTATTTTCTTCATTTCAACCCTCGGGTCTGATTATAGGGCTTTTGGGGTATTAAAGATCCACTAATCCTTTTTGCACACTATTAGGAATAGACACTTTGGAAAATAGATCAACATTTAGGGAATATGAATCTGAAAGTCTATGAGTAGATGTATAATTATTAACAGGATATTTGACACATTTACTCTAGCATCAGGTTCATATTGTTTCTTTAGGACACCTCTATTTGATCTTGGTGGTATTCGGGAGGGTAAAGGATAATTTAAGAGGGAATCATTTGTTATCTGGGGTCCAACATTAGCATGATCATTCTGAGGATGAGGCTCCTCAGTTAATGGTGTTAACACAAGCTCTTCTAATTAATTTTCATCATTATTATCCACATATAAATTCGGCAAACTTGGAGTCTGCAAACTTGGAGCATCTACAGTGGGCTGATCAATGGTGACTTGAGGTGTATTTAATTCTTCTTCTATGGCCTATAATTTTGAAAATATAATTTCACCTTGAGAATTTCAATTGTTTCTTCCATGTTACTCAGTATCATCACTCAAGTTCTCCCCTTGAGGAGATGAGTCCAAAACTCCCCCTGTGTAGTATGGTTTTGTTTCATGGAAGGATACATCCATGGAATCTTGAAACTTTTTAGTGTTGCATCATAACATCAGCAACCCTTTTGAAAATCTAAATATCCAACAAAAACACATCGTGTGGTACAAGGATCCAATTTGCTTCGTAAGACTTTGGAAATATGAACATATACAATACATCCAAAAAAATTTTGGTTCGAGATTTGGAAGATGTAGAATACAGCAAAAAGATTTCAATTTCTCTTGTGAAGTTTAGAAGTCAATAACTCTGGAAGGAACCCGATTGGTAAGATACACAACAGATTTGATTGCCTCCCCCCAATAAAACCACGACATGTTCATCCCAAAAAGAGTTACATGTACCACTCCCTAATTTTCATATTCTTACTTTCTTCCAACCCATTTTGTTGGGGTGTATATGTACAAGAAGTATGGTGACGTATTCTATAACGACCCGTCCAGTCGTTATAACACCTTGACAAAATAAAATGTGGGAAAATTTTTAATTTTTATGAGTCTGGTTTATGTCCTTGGACTTAAAGGATTAGGCAATGGATGAATGTAGAATGGGCTACGTTGAAATCATGTGAACCTAGTTTCGGGGCCTCTGCAGCAAGCTTATTTCACAATAGCGGGACTGCTGCAGCGGAGGACTCCTCGCTGTAGCAGACGACGCATAATAGAACACCGTAATTCTATCCATGTTTGAATTTAAAAACCTATTTCCATAAGGTTTGGTAAACAAAAATGCCTTGAAATAAAATTTTGGATTTCTAACAAGGAAAGAAAATAAGGAGGCTAGAGAGGGTGAGGGGTTCACCATCCCCCATGACAATTCTCCGCAAGAACTCAAAACTTGAGGCAAGTACGCAGTTTGGGACTTCTTAACGATAGCTTGGCACCCAAGTAGGCTATGGCTTACCTATGTTTTAGATTTCGATTATAAAATCGTATATGTTAGCATGATTAATCAGCCATTGATGAATAAGAGAGAAGTTACCATGCTAATCACCACCAGCCAGGCTATAATCTATAAGTAAATATGAGAAGAGAGCAATTGGGAAAATATAAGAATGGGATGATAAAGTTTTCATAATATGCAATTACGTGGGTACTAAGAGTCTTGGGTCTATACTATTGGAGTTCCGTCTTAGTTGGGAAATCATATGGGCTATTCTTATGGTATGCCCCGAATAAGGGACCCAAGTATGGTCATGGGTGTAGGTGTTCAGATAGTCCGTGTGATTGTACGAGATAATAAGCTAATGGTTAACTTTTGCTAGTTTATGTGTTTATGATTCTTATAGTTTCGTGTTGAATTGATTATTTTTTTCCTAAGAAAGAAGGGTAAGTTGACAATAGGGTTTGGTTGACACACATATGAATAGTGGGTAAACTGATTGTGAAGAAACATTACCTGAGGGATCTAGGTGGAGAGCTGGGTTGGAGTATTGCCTGAGTAGTACCGCTGCAGCGGTACTACAACCGTCGTAATAAGACTGTTGTCATAGTAGTGTTGTCACCTTATCAAGGCCTAATCTAGAGAGTAGGCTAGTTACACCACATTTCGATGACTTTTGGGCATGGGGTAACATACTGAATAACTAGTTGCAAAATGGCCTCGGATCATGATTGTGTTATAGCTTGTAATGATTAATTCTCATTGTTGAATGTTATTCTGTTAAATAAATTGAAATGTGACCTACTATTCCTAAAACTGTGGATTAAATCCATAGTAACCAAGTGAGGAAATGAGGGGACATGTTGAAATAGGAGAATGAATCAACCTTATTTTGAGATGAGAGGCTCGTATTCGAGGTGAGTATCCGGACGAGCGGGTTAGTATGATCAAGCCTGAGCGTGAATACTGGATATGAGTGGCTCATACTCGAGGTGAGCATCCAGGTGAGTAGTATGGATTTGAGTATGCAGAAAGGCATGACTAATAGTTCATATGGCTGTGTGTACAATACATGGATTTCTAGAGTCCCCTGCAGGTCATAACTGGAAGGGAAAACATAAGACCCGTTGGCAGTTGTGTACAGTAATGTAATGGAGGTGTGTGCCTGGCATATCACCAATGGTATGATTGTGAGATAGAGATTCAGAACAGGTATGCATATGAGTGACAGATAACAGATATACAAAGGTGATACATGATATGCCAATACAATTCGGGCAAGATGTGAAGAATACAATGGTGAGATGATACATGATGCAATGATGCAGGTATGGTACTGCTTGATGCAGACTGGTACTAAATGGTACAGTGTGGAATTATGGAGGTACCGACATATGCTTGTTCCCTTATTTTTGGAGGACACAACTCCAGTGGTATGGTTTGATGTTTTCCTTGTTGAATACTTGAGTTATTAATTTAATGTTGTGATTAAATTCTTATTTGGTGTGGTGACCGTGAGTTGAAAAAGGGTAGCATGACTGATTTGAGATGGTAGTAATTAACTGGAAGGCATTTATCTAGGTGTAATATTGGGGATCGTGTAAAGGGAAAGGAATTGAAAAGGGTAGCTAATAGTGTTGCGCCAATAAATGGGCCTTGAATGATGGAAATGACTTAGTAATAAATATTGGGCTATGAGTTAATAAGGTGTGTGTCACGCCCCACCTTGGGAGGCATGACTGGCACCTAATTTCATATTGGGATTTGGGCAGACCTGGCTGGGCATATGCACTTTTGCTGCCTACCAGTGACTCAAAAATCAAGAAAACAAACTGCTATATCTCGTTTGTAAACACAGTCTCGGGCCGACAAGGCCACACAACACCTGTAAAAGAAAAAAGCTAACCCAGCCAACATAATAATCAAGGGTTCCTATGTGGGCCGACATGACCACCATACTGTCTAGTTATAACAGGAATGAGAACCAACAGTAATATGAACACTACAGACATCAAGGCCACTAACTAAAAGCTATACTAGGACCCACGCGACCAACATATAGAATTGAACATATATAGGCCCCACATGGCCAACACGGATAACTAACTGAATACTCTAGTATGCAAGCCTCTAAGAATAAAAATAGTGGACGAGACAGGGCCCCGTCCTACCCAAATGTTATACCAATAAAAGACAGATAAACCTCTACAACCTGGCAACTCCGAGTGAAAGGAGCTGGCCAATCTGCTGACTCTGAATAGCTGCTAGGAGCCCCACAATCCATCTGTCTAAACCTGTAGGCAAGTATGCAGCGCCCCATTGTTGGGCGTCAGTACGATATGTACCGAATATGTAAGGCAGTAATGAAAAGATGAGTAAAAGATAATAAAGACTGAAAGTGAATAGCAAGAAGGGGAAGAAGTTAACCTACAAGCTTTCTTATCCATAACCTGCATCTAGTAAACAACCACACGTATATGAGATGAATTTGTTCAACTATACATTCATAAGCTATAGCTAGCAGGAAAATATACAAGCAAGAACCTAACCTGGCCCCCATAAGCCAGGAAGGTACAAGAAACACAATAAGAACCTACCTGGGCCCACATAAGCCTCGGCAAGTGCCAATCAGTCTATATATTGGTACCCCTTAGACTCGTTAAGAAATTGTAACTGAACATACTTGGTCCCTTAAGACCATACAGGAGTCTTCTGGGCACCTGTAACTATATCTGAGCCATCTGGGCTCCTGTAACTGTATATGAGTCGCCTGGGCTGCTGTAACTGAATATGGGCCTTTTGGGCTCCTATAATTGAATATGAGTTGTCTAGGATCCTATAACTGAGTATGAGTCGTCTAGGCTCATGTAATTGAGTATGAGTCGTCTGGGCTCTTATAACTGGGTATGAGCCATCTAGACTCCTGTAATTGAATGTGAGCCGTCTAGGATCCTATAACTGAATATGAGCCATCCGGGCTCCTATAACTGTATATGAGTCATCTGGGCTCCTGAGGCCTAACGTGATCGCTACTCTTAATCGCCCCTGAACTGGTCTATATAGCTACCAACAGGCATAGTCTGTGTGCCTACACCTTGTCAGAGGATTCTAGCAGTGATCACAACCTTTGTCGACTTAAACGGAAAAGGTCGAGGTCCAGATGACCTAAGCAATAGTCTGAAGGTCATGCTGAGGCAAGGATAACTCGTAATCTATTTGTAAGGTCACAGGTGATCAACTATTTAGTTCCTCCACTGAGAACAACTGTAGGGCTGCTACTAATCGGACATTCTCTTAAGCAGACAGTCCTAACTCTCCAAGGATAGCTTACTATAATTCTTATCCTGAAGGTAATATTGTACTAACATGGTTCTAGTCCCTTAAACCTTAACTTGGTTTGTTCGGATTTCATATGTCTTCTCTAGGGATTCCTAACCTCGTAGGTAAGTCTATCTGGACATAGCCACTCGCGGCAACCTGTACCTAAGTATCTTATAAGAGCGGGCTGGGGCGTTGGCCTCGCATTTAGCTACTGATAAGGTTCCCTCCTTAGGGTACCCACAGGTCTATCTGACTTGTACAACTAGGATGACTTCCTGGGTGACTTGTATGGAAAGCACTAAGTCGACTAAAACAAACAACCACTGGAAGCAGCTAACCAGATGGTTGGTTGTCACTCAGTTCATTAGACAACCCTGATGCCGCTGACTCTAAGGTATGACCCTCCTTTCCAAATTTTTGGCCCTGGAGGCGTTAAGTTATGCCAACAGCCTCTGGGAGAGCTTTACTGACAATACAGGCGTCAAACTGAAAGTTATATTCCCTGGCTGCGCCCGATGCTGTCAAACTTACCAAATCATGCCCAATAGCCAACCATAAACTTTTAAGGCCTTGGCATGACAGCAAAACAATCAGAATCCTACTAATACAGTGGACAGAAGAATGGAGGAGTTTCTACGACGCTTCTAGTTTGAGTCACACTTAACATACTCTTTCCCAACAAGGGATACTGCAATATACTCTTAATACATTTTCTAGTAGCTAACCACAACATATATAATCATAATCTACTTACAACAGCTAATCACAACATACGTGATCCTTATCTACTAGCAGCAACTAATTACAACACATAGGATTGTTATCTCCGTTCAAGAACATAGGTTATATCATTATATGACAAGAATAACTTGCCAAAGAGATAAGCCTTAACATACCTCAAATGCTGATTCTAATTTAACAGATTAGTTTCAACCTATAGCCGGCGGTTCCACTCAACTGCAGCCCTCACGCTGAGAGAATAGGGATATTTTCAACACTAAATTTGGCAAACAACGATATCTTTCAATAATAATATTAACTATAATTCAACCCATTTTAACTCGGCCGAAAACCCACAATTTCTCAAGAGTTTAGAAGGGAGAAAAGCTTACCTATTGCCTATGGTCATTTAGGACTCAATTTGGAGTAATTCCGACAACCTTTTCTTGGTGGGGTTCCAGTATACCAAGAGAATCTTCAAGAAATAACACCGCAGGGATGCTTCCCGTAGGCCTAGAACTCGATATCCAAGACGAATTTGCATTTGGACGGAGTTTGACGGCGTAATTTGATGAAAATTGGATTAAATTTGCATTCTTTCTCTAATTAGGGTCGAGAGAACTTTTTACAATGATTCAAATGATCAAGGAAGACTTATATATATATAGGTAGGGAGGTGGAAAAGGGGGTGGCGCCTCGCGCTGGCCATCGCGCCAATATGCTGCCGTGTCGCGCTGCCCAGGGCGCTAGAAGGGCTGGCACACCGCGCTGTCCCTCGCGCAGGCAGGGTTGGCGCGTCGCGCAGGCCCTCACGGCCTGGCCTCGCCCGACCCTACTAATTTCCTCGACGATGTCCTAGCTCGTTTTGCCTCGTAGGCTCTTCCCGCACGCGTTAAACTCTCATTGCTCACCACAATCCCACACGCACACACACTAGCCGCTAACATCTTGCGGGGTGTAACATCATCCCCCCTTAGGAACATTCAGCCTCAAATGTAATCTTTAGGCTTAAAAGACTCAATTCTTTTAACAAATGCTCAAAAAAAATTTGGCAGAGTCTCCCCTGTAGTATGGACTATCTGAAAACCTGAAATGCAGAATAGTCCAGCATAGGCATTTCACAGGACACTACAACCAACTACTCCACAACATAAAAGTGAACAACTAAACAATACTGATAATTTAAGCAATAAAGTAGCAGCTAAACAATAATTCCACCTCAACTGCATAATATGGGTCTGGTCTGGAATAAGTGAGGGTATCTAGACCTCACGTCATCCTCAGCTTCCCAAGTCATTTTTTTTTCTCTCATAGGACTTTACTAGGCTACAACTTTGATTCTTAAGATAGCCCCTATGGGCTTGCCAATGTAATATAACTATTGGAGTCTCTTTATGGGATAACTATTTTGTAACCTAAGCATTCTCAACTAAGCCAATCTGAGAAAGGTCTCCTACGTGCTTACGTAGTGTTGATAAGCAGATCTTAGCCCTAAAGTCAACTCTATCTCATAGGCCACTTGGTCGGTCTTCTGGAGGATCTGGTATAGCTTAATGAATCTAGGACTGGGCTTGGCCTTCTTGTCAGATCTCATAACTCCCTTCGTTGGCGAAGTCTTCAGGAACACCCAGTCACTGCTTCAATTCTTAACTCCCTACACCATACGTTAGAGTAGGACTTCCAACGACCGTAGGCTGCTGGTACATATTCTCTGATAAGTTTAACTTTTTTCGCCTGACTGATGTAGTATGCCCGGTTCAACTACCCCTAGTTTACCTGATTCAGGTCATCATATAAGGGGCCTACATTTTCACTCGTAACATATCTCCGGGCGTCTGAATCGTGTGCTCCGCTTTGCTATTTGTTTAGGGACAAGGAGCGGTACTTAAATTAACATGCGTCCCAATCTATTCTGATAGGTATTCCAAAACTTAGCTATGAGTTGTGCCCCGTTATCAGAAGTTAATAGACATCGAGACACCATATAGACGGAATGTTTCTTTAGTATTCAATTCAGCGTAGTCTTTAGCTGAAACATCATTTTGACCGGTAAGAAATAAGTTAATCTCGTTATTCTTTCAATAATGGCCCAATGGGGTCACATTTACGCCTGGTATGAAGTAACCTTGTAACTATATTCGGACTGAATACTTCCCGCTTCCGCGCAGGCACGACTATCTCCTGAATTCGCCTGCCCGATTTCTACTATCCAACCTCCCCTTGCTGGTCATTGGGGCTCTATTCCACAACTCGACAATATCTTTCTTCTTCCTATGCCATTAGTAAGTCTCTTCTATAACCTGATGTATCTTCGTCAAACCCGGGCGGAGCGAATAACGAGCACGGTGTACCCTGCTACGGTTTACTAACGAAGCCCCGCCACATTTAGAGAATAGAATTGACCTCTGGGTATACAGACCCTGTCCCCTACTATCTAGAAGGCCAGTGACTCCTTTTGTTGGTCCTTATCTCTAGCTGCACTAGGCTAGGGTCTCCATATCGTCACTCCCTTATCTCCACAATCAAAGGTGGCACTGCAACATTCAAGGTCACAATCTCACTACCCTTTAAATGTCATCTTGATGCTTATATCTTGATATTCAGTGGAGATTCTAAGCTCTATTAGCCTACTAGAATCTGGAGATGGTTCTATTCTCCTCCCAAGCTCGATGTTCATGTATTGCTCTTACTTCTATAAGCTGAAAATTTGGTTTCGTGCCCCATGCACCATACTGGCAAGGATACTACTGGCTAAGTATACCAAACTATATCGTCCTAACACGTACATGGGCTGGTTCCTATAACATATTCTCTCTATCCCTTAACATGATTGTAATGCCCAGAAGCCCTAAGACTAGACCCAGGAGTTGAAATGGAGAAAACAGGATTTTCTGTGCCAGGTCACAGAATGAGTAATCTTGTGACCCGTGGGTTGGGCCAAGATTCGTGGAGTGACTCATGGGGAAGGGTTCATACTTGGTGGAAAATTTAGGAATTTGAGTGACCACGGGTGTGACCATGAGTCGTGGTCAACACCACGAGTCGTCATGTTTGTCGTGGTTAAGGGTTGGACGAAAGTTGGAAAAAATGGGTAGTGTACAGCATGACTCGTCGGGTACACCACGAGTTGTGGTGTCCCACGTGGTGAGCACCAAGTGAATTTAGGCAATGTACTCGACGGATTGTGACCATGAGTCGTGGTCACTAGGCACGACTCATCAAGTCCCTTGTGGGGACTGGCAGTCAGCTTTTCCCAACGAGTTTATTAAGGGCTTTTCCATAATTCCTGTGATCCTAAGGCCTATACTACGTTGTTTTAAGCATATTTTTGATGAATTTAGAAGGTTTGGATGGTTTTCATTCATCGAAGAACGTTCGTAGAACTCAGGTCATTCATCTCAAGCAGAAACTAGGGCAGTTAACTTCTCCTCAGATTCCCAAGGAATTTTCTTTGTATTTCTTCATCAGGTATGTGGGAATTCAATAAGGGAATAGTTCTTCCCTTGTGTCCCCAAAATCCTTTTCTAATTTTCTCTATCAGTTCAGCCTTGTGGATTTGAAATGTAGAAAAATTGTCAGATTAATATAGTTAAGACTTCAAGTTGTATATTTCTCATGATTTTAATTGCTTATTATTCCCTATTTCTAGAAATTTACAAGAATTGTATCTTGTTTGGAATAATTTAGCCCTAAGTCTCAGTTCAGTAGAATTTAGGATCTTGCGTGTTGGACTAGTTTCCCTGTTGCTTGATTCTAAAATATTTGAAATCCCCATATTATTAGTGTATGTGGAAATTTTAGTCAGATATTTACATGTCCAGTCTCAGTCAGATTATTAGACTCAGTGTTGTCCAGAAACGTCAGCTGATTAGTTTGACTACAGTTAATTCCCAAGGTGTCAGCGGTGCCTCCCAGTTATCAGTATTAGACTTAGAATTATATTTTAGTGGTTCTTTAGGCGGTCATGACACTTCCAGATAAGCAGCTCTGACAAGCCTTAGGACCCCAGTTTCATATTACAATTTTTTCTTTAGACGGTTATGACGCTTTTAGATAAGTAGATCTGACAAGTCTTAGAACACCAGTTACAAAATCCGGTCTGATAAGGCTCTCAAGGTACTTCCATATAGGAATTCCCGACTCAGTCTTGGGCCTCAGTTTCGAGCTATCAGCTTAGTAGTCAATCTAGTACTACCCAATGGGAGTAGGACTTAGCACTGAGCGGACTGGGGTTCCAGCGCACCCAGGTTCCCAAAACTATGTTTCCACCATAGGTTATATCTTATTGGCCTCATGAACCCAAACTTGTGATCACCCAGTTCATGCCTCTATACCCTGGCAAGGTATATTGGGTCCTACCGATGGGTTGTACACATCGGACTCCACGTCTAGCTCATGTGGTTATATATCAGTTATAGACTCTCCCACTAGTCAGTTTAGTTTAGTCTCAAATTAGCTCAGTTCAGAACAATTTCAGACTACTCAATTCAGATTAGTTCAGTATAGTATTTCAGATTTGTACCTCAGATTTATGGCATGTCTTCGACCACCAGACGGGGTCATTTTGATCATCTTAGTATAACATAGTTTATTCAGTTTCAGCATTTCAGTTGGTCATTGTATGTCTTTATAGTTCATTCATTGTATTCTCCGTGTTATGGTTTCTCCGACTTACTCGGTACATTTAAAGTATTTACACATACCTTTTATGTTGTATCATTTTATGATATAGCTGCAGGTTCTCAATCTCAGCACCATTAGCAAATCTCGCCTAGAAGTTTTCAGCTGCAGCAGTGGTGAGTCCTTATCTTTCAAGGACAAGGATTATTTATTTTTTAGATGTATTTCCTTCACTTAGATTTAGAGTTAGCTGGGGGATTGTTCCAACAACTCATCAAATAGATGGCTTTCAGACACAGATAGAGTTTTATATTTTTAGCTTTGTTTCAATTGTTTTAAAACTTTATGATTTAGTTCTTCTTCATAAATATTTTATTTTATTGTTTTAAAACTTCCTCTATGTTTCTACTCAGAATGCCACTGTTATGATAGACCATGGGTTGACTTGGGGTTACTTGTGACTCGAAGTACCATGTCTCATCCAGAGTATAGAATCAGGGCATGACAAACTTGGTATTAGAGAACTAGGTTTAGAGTATCCTAGGATGTTTGAAATCCGCATCGATTAAAGTCCTTTTCATGGGTGTGCAGTGCGCCGCACTTACGATGGAGAGGCTACGATACATTATTAGGAAAACTCCCTTTTGTTCATGCTCTTTATCGTGCGTTGAAATTCAATTCCAGAAATGTTCTCCTAACTCGTGCTCTATTTTGTTTCAGTGAAATCATGCCTCCACGACGTGGTAACGGAAGAAGGGCCGACAACGCTCACCGACCTGCTCCACCAGCTCCAGCAGCCCCTCAGGACGACCTAGTTTCCTTCACAGAGTTCAGAGCGGCTATCCAGTTGCTCGTAAAGACAGTCACTAAACAAGTGAACCAGCAAGTGGTTCCGATCAATACTAATGGGTCCACAACAGCTGGCCGAGTTTGGGACTTCACCCAGATAAACCCTCTAGTTTTCCATGGATCTAAGGTGGAAGAGGACCCACAGGAGTTTGTGGATGAGATCAGGAAGATCACTCGAATTATGGGTGTTATCTCCCGGAGAGTGTGACCTGGCTTCCTACCAGCTAAGAAGGGTAGCTCAGATCTGGTACGACTAGTGGAAGGAGGGGAGACCAGTGGGAGTAGAACCGGTGGAATGGGAGGAGTTCACTACATCCTTCCTAGATAGATTCTTCCCCCGAGAGCTTAGGGAGGCTAAGGTGGATGAATTCATGAATCTAAAATAGGGAAATCAAACGGTGTAAGAGTATGAACTGTAGTTTACAAGGTTGTCTAAATATGCTCCAAAGATGGTTGCCGAGCCAAGGGCTCGCATGCTGAAGTTTGTTAATAGAGTATCGAACCTAGTCCTCAAGGAGTGCAGGACTGCAATGCTTACTAAGGATATCAATCTCTCTAGCCTCATAGTTCATGCCCTGCAAATTGAGGAAGAAAAACTAATAGACTTGGAGTGGGAGAAAAAACGGGCAAGAACTAGCCAGTCAGATTATGGCCACCAGAGATCTGGCGATAGTAGCCACCCGCAGCAGCAGAAGGCTCCAACACCCACTTCAGCCAGTGCCCCAACTTTTCGATCCCGCAAGGATCGGAGGGGTAGAGCATCTGGCTCACATTCTCAGAGTCATAAGGCCAGCAACCGATACAGCTACCAGCTTTCCCTAAATGTGGCAAGAACCATCTAGGAGAATGCCTTCAGGGCCAATAGGGTTGTTTTGGGTGTGGACAACTTGGTCATCGGCTCAACAAATGCCCGTCAGCAGGACGGGGGAGATCACAATCCACCACTTCAGTAGCTCAGCAGGCCAACACTTCAAGTACGGATGGCGGCCAGCGCCAAAACTGTTTATATGCTTTGTCCTCTCGTTAGGATCAGGAGAGCTCACCTGATGTGGTCACATGTATGTTACGCCTTTTTCATCTAGACATGTATGCCATACTAGATCCAAGAGACACACTTTTGTTCGTGACTCCTTATGTAGTTGTCCGGTTTGATATCAGTCCAGCAGTCTGCACCCCATTTGGCGAGTCAGCTAGAGCCAGCCGGGTGTATAGTAATTGCCCAGTCTCAATCTTGAATAAGGTCATTCCAGTTGATCTTGTAGAGTTTGACATCATTCTTGGCATGGATTGGTTACACTCCTTTTATTCCTCAGTCGACTGCAGAACTAGAGTCGTCAGGTTTTAGTTCCCTAATGAGCCAGCTTTAGAGTGGACAAGTAGTAGTTCAGCGCCTAAGGGTCGGTTTATTTCCTACCTTAAGGCCAGAAAACTTATCTCCAAAGGATGTATTTATCATCTAGTTCGGGTCAAAGATTCCAGCTTTGAGACCCCAACTATCCAGTCAGTTCCAGTTGATAGCGTGTTCCCTAACGTGTTTCCCGAAGATCTTCCCGGAGTCCCTTCTAAATAGGAAATAGACTTCGGCATAGACCTTCTTCCAAACATTCAGCCCATCTCCATCCCTCCTTATAGAATGGCTCCAGCTAAGCTTAAGCAGTTGAAGGAGCAGCTAAAGGACCTTCTTGATAAAGGTTTTATCAGACCTAACATCTCTCCTTAGGGTGCTCTAGTACTATTCATGTGAAAGAAAGACGGTACCCTCAGAATATGCATCGATTACCATCAATTGAACAAGGTCACAGTCAAGAATAGGTATCCCCTACCCAAGATTGACGACTTTTTAGATCAGCTTCAGGGAGCCAGTTGTTTCTCCAAGATAGGTCCCAGGTCGAGGTACCATCAACTAAGATTCAGAGAATGTGACATACCAAAAACAACTTTCAAAACTCGGTATGGTCACTACGAGGTCGTGGTTATGTCCTTTGGACTCACTATTGCCCCTACAGCTTTCATGGACCTAATGAACAGAGTCTTCAAGCAGTATCTAGACATGTTCGTCATTGTGTTCATTGATGAAATTCTGGTATTCTCCAGAAATGAGGAAGAACATGCTAATCACCTGAGGATAGTGCTTCAAACGCTCAGAGACCGCCAGTTGTTCGCAAAATTTGGCAAATGCAAATTTTGGTTGAAGTCTGTGACTTTCCTTGGTCATGTAGTCTCGGTTGAGGGTATTTAGGTAGATCCTCAAAAGATAGAAGCGGTGAAATACTGGTCAAGACCTACTTCCCCAACCGAAATCAGACGTTTCTTAGGTCTAGCCAGTTATTACCGACGTTTTGTGGAAGGTTTTTCCTCTATTGCATCTCCTCTAACTAGCTTGACTCAAAAAAAGGTGAAATTTTAGTGGTCAGATGCGTGTGAGAAGGATTTCCAAGAGTTAAAAGCTCGACCCACTACCGCTGGAGTGTTAACTTGCCGGAAGGAACAAATGGGTTCGTGATGTATTGTGACGCTTCTAGAGTTGCGTTCTGATGCAGCGGGGTAAGGTGATATCTTACGCATCCAGAAAACACAAGGTTCATGAGAAGAAATATCCAACTCATGACCTCTAGCTGGCAGTGGTGGTGTTTGCGTTGAAAATATGGAGGCACTACCTTTACGGGGCTCACGTGGATGTATTCACCGATCACAAGAGCCTTCAGTATGTGTTCAGTCAAAAAGATCTAAATCTTCGTCAGAGAAGATGGTTGGAGCTACTGAAGGACTATGACATAAGTGTGCTTTATCACCCGAGCAAAGCCAAATGGTAGTTGATTCCCTAAACAGGATATCTATGGGGAGCGTAGCTCATGTAGAAGAGGGCAAAAAGGAACTGGCAAAGGATATTCACAGGTTAGCTCAGTTGGGGGTGTAGTTAGTCGATACAGCCGAGGGCAGAGTAGTGGTCCAGAGTGGGTCAGATTCCTCGTTGGTAGTTGAAGTTAAGTCAAGGTAGGATGAAGATCCCATATTGCTTAAGATGAAGGAGGTGGTTCTCAAAAATGAAGTGGAGGCTTTCTCCCAAGGGGGAGATGGTGTACTCCGTTACCAGGGTAGGCTGTGTGTACCGAATATAGGTGATTTGAGGCATAAGATACTAGCTGAAGCACATAGTTTGAGATATCCCATCCACCCAACTACTACAGAAATGTATCATGATTTATGGGATATTTACTAGTGGAACGGCATGAAGAGAGACATTGTAGAATTTGTAGTTAAGTGCCCGAACTGCTAGCAAGTTAAGGTGGAACATCATATACCGGGAGGTATGACTCAGGATATCAGCATACCCACAAAGAAGTGGGAAGAAGTAAATATGGATTTTATTACGAGTCTACCTCATACTCATCGTAAGCACGACTCAATCTGGGTGATAGTAGACCAGATGACTAAGTCAGTACACTTCCTCCTACTTAAAACTACAGACTCAACTGAGGATTATGCCAGACTTTATATTCGGGAGTTGGTTAGACTTCATGGGGTGCCCTTGTCCATTATTTCATATAGAGGTACCCAGTTCACCTCACATTTCTGGAAGTCATTTCAGAAGCTTGGTACCCAGGTCAAGCTCAGCACAGCCTTTCACTCGCAGACAGATGGACAGTCTGAATGGATTATAAAAACTTTAGAAGATATGCTGAGAGAATGTGTGATCGATTTCAAGGGTAGTTGGGATGATCACCTACCTCTCATCGAGTTTGCATACAACAACAGCTACCACTCCAGTATCCAGATGGCCCTGTTTGAGGCATTTTATGGTAGGAGGTGTAGATCTCCTATCAGGTGGTTTGAGGTCGGTGAAGCTACTCTAATTGGGCCAGACTCAGTATCAATTTTCTCCCTAAAACTCTATTCAATTTCATTTTTAGTTCATGTTCCCCAGCTTCTTTAATGTCAATGTACGTAAGTGTGACTCATAAATTCAGTTCAGTCATGTAGTTCAATTTGAAGGCAGTCATTCCATTAGTTTTTAGCTTATATGTTCAGTATTTAAATATGGTGATTGCATTTCTCTACTTTTCTGTGAATTTTCCAATATTTGAGGGAGAATGTTCCCAATGGGGAGATATTGTAATGCCTCGGAAACTCTAAGACTGACCCGGGAGTGGAAAAGGAGAAAACAGGATTTTCTGCACCAGTTCATAGAATGAGTCATCCTGTGACCCGTGGGGTAGGACACGAGTCATGGAGTGACTCATGGAAAATTGTTCGGACTTGGTGGAAATTTTTGGAATTTGAGTGACCACGGGTGTGACCATGAGTCGTGGTCAACACCACAAGTCGTCATGTGAGTCATGGTCAAAAGTTGGATGAATGTTGGAAAAAATGGGCAGTGTACCTAACAGATGGGTCACCACGACTCGTCGGATACACCACGAGTCATGGTGTCCCCCGTGGTGAGCCCCAAGTGAAGTTAGGTAGTGTACTCGATGGATTGTGACCACGAGTCGTGCTCACTAGGAAGGACTCGTCAAGTCCCTCGTGGGGACTAGCAGTCAACTTTTCCCTGCAAGTTTATTAAGGGCTTTTCCACAATTCCTATGATCCTAAGGCCTATATTACATCTCTTTAAGCATATTTTTGATAAATTTAGAGGGATTGAATAGTTTTCATCCCTCATTCATCACTTAGACTCTCAAAAGAACGTTCGTAGAACTCAAATCATTCCTCTCAAGCAGAAACTAGGGCAGTCAGCTTCTCCTCAGATTCTCAAGGGATTTTCTTCGGATTTCTTCATCAGGTATGTGGGAATTCAACAAGGGAATAGTTTTTCCCTTGTGTCCCCAAAAGCCTTTTCTAATTTTCTCTATCAGTTCAACCCTGTGGATTTGAAATGTAGAAAAATTATCAGATTAATTTCGTTAAGACTTTAAGTGGTATATTTCTCATGATTTTAACTACTTATTATTCCCTATTTCTATACATTAATGAGAATTGTATCTTGTGGAATAATTTAGCCCTAAGTCTCAATTCAATAGAATTTAGGATCTTGCGTGTTGGACTAGTTTCCCTGTAGCTTCATTCTAACAGATTTGAAATCCTCATATTATTAGTGTATGTGGAAATTTTAGTCAGATATTTACATGTCCAGTCTTAATCAGATTATTAGACTCAATGTTTTCCAGAAATGTCAGCTGATTAGTTTGACTACAGTTAATTCCTGAGGTGTCAGTGGCGCCTCCCAGTTATTAGTATTAGAATCAGTATCAGATTTAGTGGTTCTTTAGGTGGTCATGACACTTCCAGATAAGCAGCTCTGACCAGCCTTAGGACCCCAGTTTAGATTACAGTTTTTTCTTTAGACGACTACGATGCTTTCAGATAATCGGCTTTAACCAGTCTTAGAACACCATTTACAGAATCTGGTCTGATAAGACTCTTAGGGTACTTCCAGATTGGTATTCTTGACTTAGTCTTAGTCCCCAGTTTCGAGCTCTCAGCTTAGTAGTCAGCCTAGGACTATCCCATGGGAGTAGGACTTAGCACCGAGCGTACCGGGGTTCCAACGCACCCAGGTTCCCAGAACTACGTTTCCACCATAGGTTATATCTTATTGGCCTCATGGCCCCAGACTTGTGATCACCCAATTAATGTATTTATACCCTGGCAAGGTATATTGGGTCCTACTGATGAGGTGTATACATCGGACTCCACGTCTAGCTCATGTGGTTATATGTCAGTGATAGACTCTCCCACTAGTCAGTTCAGTTCAATCTCAGATTAGCTCAATTCATAACAGTTTCAGACTACTCAGTTCAAATCAGTTCAGTACAGTATTTCAGATTAGTATCTCAGATATAGGGCATGTCTTCGACCATCAGACGGGGTCATTTTGACCATCTCAGTATATCACAGTTTATTCAATTTCAACATTTAAGTTGGTCATTGCATGTCTTTACAGTTCAGTCATTGTATTCTCCGTGTTATGGTTTCTCCTACTTACTCAATATATTCAAAGTATTGACGCATACCTTTTATGTTGTATCGTTTTATGATACAGCTGCAGGTTCTCAATCTCAACACCGTTAGCATATCTCTCCCAGAAGTTTTCAGCTGCATCAGTGGTGAGTCCTCATCTTTCGAGGACGAGGATTATTTCTTTTCAGTTGTATTTCCTTCAGTTAGATTTAGATTTAGATGGGGACTTGTCCCAAAAACTCATCAGATAGATGGCTTTCAGACACAGACAGAGTTTCAGATTTTTAGCTTTGTTTCAGTTGTTTTAAAACTTTATGATTTAGTTCTTTTTCATAAAAGTTTTATTTTATTATTTTAAAGCTTCTGCTATATTTCTACTCAGAATGCTAGTGTTATGATAGACCATGGGTTGACTCCAAGTACTGTGTTTCGTCCAGGGTATAGACTTGGGGTGTGACAATGATAAGATGGGGGTTGTAGGCTCTGTTCTCTAGGTATCTCCTACCGCCATCCACACACTGCGGTGGGATTAGTCTATTTCTGATCTGAGCCTTATTGTTGCTGGGGGTTTATTGCTAATGGACTTCCACACGTACTTGGGTACTACTGGCAATCTTCTCTGCTCCCCCCTGATTTACTATCATAAAGATCTTGATGACTTGTTTAAACACTAGGGGTCTCAACCACTTTCTAACACTTCCCAGGAGTCAACGGGTCTAGCCCTCCTTTACTATTTACTTGGGCAACATTGCCTCAATACTTATGCTTTTTGTTATACTAAGAGCAAAGCTGGGAGTGGAAATAACCATATCTTACTATGGTAGGACTGAGGTATGGAACTTTACAACATTCGAAGGGTTGGGGGTAAGAATCCCACAATTTTCCCCTCCTTTCGTACCCTTCAGGTAATCCAACATCAACTGTTGCCCCTGTCTAATTCTAAATATCTAGTAGGTAAGCCAACTCATATATATACTATACTCCTGACCTCCTACTCTGAGGCTGTAAAAAGAACTGGGGACGGTGCTGGCATATCTATTACCTTATGAGGTTCTTGGTGCTTCGGGAGGATGATGGGGAGGCTAAAAGACATCTGCTTCCGCCCTTAGGTTGACTGCCCCCCAACTGTGGCACCTCACTACTACCCTCTCCTGCTGCTATAGCTGACTTACGACTTACTAAGTTTGTCCCATATAAAACATTATTCTAGACAAACATAACAATAAAAACCTAGGGACTCATCCCTATACAACTCAGCTCTATAGCATGATCTGAGAAGGAGGGGTAACCATACTATCATGCCTCGTAGCCTCCTTCTTATAAAATGTAGTACAAAACACATTTATAAGCAAGAATCTACTAGACGCAACTTGCAGACTCCCTGGAATACGACCTGCTCTGATACCAAGTTTTTCATGCCCCACCATGGGATGCATTACTAGCACCTAATGTCATACTGGGATCTGAGCGGACCTGGCTGGGCATGTGCACTTCTGGTGCCTACCAGTGAATCAAAAATCAAGAAAATAAACTGCTATATCTCGGCTATAAACACAGCCTCAGGCCGACAAGGCCACGCAACACCTATAAAAGAAAATAGCTAAACCAGCCAACATAATAATCAAGGGATCCTATGCGGGATGACAAGACCACCATGTTGTCTAGTAATAACAGGAATGAAAATCAGAAGCCATACGAACACTACAGCTGACGAGGCTGCTAACTGAAAGCTATACTAGGCCCCACGCGGCCAACATACAGAACTGAATATATATAGGCCCCACATGGCCAACATGGACAACTAACTGAAGACTGTAGTTTGCAAG
>JACEIK010013354.1:0-26550 GCA_018107945.1 Datura stramonium
CTACAGCAGCCACCCTCAACTTAGGCATTTTACTTGAGTTGAGGTTCACAATGACCAAGGAGGGGCCACATCGAAAACAAGTTAATTATAAACAAAATAGGAAAAGTGAATAAGCTAATCAAAGAAAAGGTCAATTTTTGGCTCAAGCATGGGATCAAGGTATTCATTTCATTTGGTAGGGAAATTTCAGCTAAAAGTGGGATAAATCAAAAATCACCTATGATTCTTTCCTAAAAAACCATCCTATAAACTAAGCAATGACTAACCGAGCAAGTTCTAGATCACCTACATAGTATTTAACTAAGTAAGACTCCTCACTCACACATGGTACAAGTTTTCCTCACACTACCTATCTGGTTCATGTACAGCTCTACTATAGTTAAGCATGCTAATCTATCAAATGTCATAAAAAGATCCACATTGGTCAAGCTTTGCAGTAAACAACACAACTAATCACACAAAAATTTTAGAAGGGTTAGTTATTTCAAAAGTTCCAAAACATCAAGAACATGTGCATTTTTTTTGGCTATTAAGTACTCCTAAGCTACTTCTAGTTAAGCAAACAAAAACATCCTAAACATGTTGGTTCTACTATAAACCATGTTCGAGAGAAAAGAAACACGACAACAAAAACCTTCGGACGAACAGAATAAATAGATACACCACCTACTCAAAAAGAATTCTTTGTCCCCAAAGCACTAAAATGAAAACTGGGACAGGGACATACCTGTGGTGCTCTAAGCGCTCTTGTCATCCTGTGTAGGCGGGTATGAAAGAACACTCTCTACCTCCACAATCGTGGAGTCAGTGGTGGCTGGCACGCTCAATTGTGTGGTGATTGTGGCTGTCGTCCCCTCAACAATCTTGGCCGCCTCAGTGACCTCAATATCATCTTGGGCTAAATTTGGCTCACCTGAAGGGTCCTCACCCCTTGCAATCTCCCTAGGCACAACAGCTAAGCTCTTAGCTCCTCTAGCTCTCTCCTACAACTCAAACATGTATTAGTCATGAGTTTGCCGGCTCTCCGCTATTGCCCCCATGCACTCCTTGTTCTCTCTCTTCCTCCTCTTCTTGGAGGTCTTCTCATCAACTACCTTTGATGATTTTCTCTTTCCTCTATCTCCACTAGTCAGCTAATGAGTCTAGAATGCCCAAAAATCAAACTCCTTATCGGGCTCATTCTCAAACAACATAATGGTGTGGCCTAGTAATATGGTTGTGTAATACCCCGGAAGCCCTAAGATCAGACCCGAGGGTTAAAACTGAGAAAATTGGATTTTCTACACTAGTTCATAGGATGAGTCGTCCAATGACTTGTTAGGTGCACCACAAGTAGTTAAGTGACTCGTAGGGAGAATGGTGGACTTAGTTGGAATTGTGTTTTTATGGTTGACCACGGGTGAGACGACGAGTCATGGTTATCACAACGGGTAATCAAGTGGGTCATGGTTAGTTGTTGGCTTAAAGATTGAAGGTTTCGAGCAGTGATCCTAACAATTGGTCACCACGAGATGTAGGGTACACCACGAGTCGTGTGTCCCTAGTGGTGAATAGTGGAGTGGACGTATACCAGTGATGGCAACGACGGGCAGGCCATGACTCCATCCCTCAAGCCATGACTCGTCCAGTCCCTCGTTGATATTGGGAGTGAGTATTTTTCTGCGAATTTATTAAGGGTTTTTCCGTAACTTCTACGTTTCTAAGACCTATACTATGTCGTTTTAAGCTCAGAAAAATGTGTTATAAGAGGGGTAAGTTCATTCTAAACCTATTTTCTTCCATGCATGCAACTCTAAAAGCTCCTAAGTGTGATCAAGCTTAGATTCGTAAAATTCTTCCCCAAATTTCCATTGGCATTCAAGAGGGTTGTGATATCAGATTTCTCTAGGTGTAGGGTTATGAATGGATGTATTTTTCCACACCCATGCCCAATCTCTCTTCAATTTCATGAAAACTCAAGTTGATGGATCTATGGGGTTTTAACCCAACATGTGAATTCTCTAAGTATCAATCATGGGTATGATCTATGCATGTTTTTAATGTTGAATTATGATTAATGGGCATATCTTACAATATTTTCAATTATAAATTATGTCTTCATGTTTTACAAATTATGATGCCCATCTATAGAAGTTCATGAAAGTTTAGATCTATGATATATGTATTCTAGTATGATGAGATGTATATGATGAAAGTATGATATTGAATTATCCATGTCCATTTTCATGTTTTCAAATGATCATGTCTATGTCAAGAATGTTTAAGTATTGGGCAAGCCCATATGATCAAGTATGTGTCATGATTTACCTAAATTTCATTTTATTAGCTTACCACATGGATTTGGAGTCTAGACTCCCATTATTTTCAACTTTTGGTATGGTTTGAGCCCAAGGCTCCTCATGTTATGATTTCAGATATATGCATGTATATTATGAGTTATCTTCGTCACTAGACGATGGTTCAACTTTGTTGAAAAATGATAGAGAGCATGTGCATGTTTTTGGGAGTAGTGTCTAGTACCGAGTAGGCTAAGGGTCAGTCAACCCTATGCCTCAAAACTATGTGCCAATGTAGGTATGCTCAGATTATTGGGATCTCCTTGGTGAGCTTGCCCTGCCCCCAATGGGCCATCAACTTGATATCGATATCATGGTAGCGTCTTAGCATTGACAAGGCTTTGGACACCTCTGCCCACTTGAGTGTAATAGTCGGGACCACGTAAGCTCTATCGTGGAAATGTCGGTTATAAGGCGAGTATCCATTTCTTCCTCATAATTTCAGTTATGTATTTTCACTAGTCATGACATTATGTTTTCAGCAAGTTTGATCCAATGTTCAGTTTTACTTATGAATATCAATTTTCAACTTTGGGTCATTTGATTAGGTTATGATATTTAGTTATTATACTCAGTTATTTATGAAACATGTTTTCAGATAATAGCATGCAAGCCCTACTCTCAGACTCTTATGATGAACTATTTTATGTTATACATGATCACTAATTTTACTTACTTAGCGGTTTTACTTACCTTACATACTCGGTACATTCCACGTACTGACCGCATACTCCATCCTTTATCATTTCATGATACAGGCTCACATATTTAGGCTCGGTTCGGCCATTATCCAAACTCTCAATATTAGCATCTCCTAGTCTCAGTTGGTGGGTCCACATCTTCTGCGGGCCTTTTATCAGTTCTATTAATATTTTCAGTTTCAGTCTATAATGAGTTAGTTGGGATCTTGTCCCATCAACTCGTCAGTAGTAGAGGTTTATCAAACATATTATGTATATCAATTTCAGCCTTGTGTTATGTAACCAGATGTTATGATATTTTCAGACTTCCACTATATTATATATATTAGACTTCTGCTTGATTATGTTGAGTTTAGATGTCATGTTCATGCCATGGGCCGACTTAGAGCCTCTCGGGGTTCTTTGTCCTGTGTCTCGATCCGGGCCTATGTTCAAATTGTGAAAAACATGGTATTAGAGAATTAGATTTTGAAGTGTCCTAGGGTGTCTGAAAGCCGCGTTAAGTAGAGTCTTTTTCATGGGTGTGAAGCGCGCCACACTATGACGAAGAGCCTACGAAACATTTTGAAATGTTCTCTTCTTTCATGATCTAAGTCATGGGATGAAATGTCTCTCTATCCTTCTAACTCGTGCTATATGCATTTGCAGAATCATGCCTCCTCGCCAAGTTAACGGAAGAAGGGATAGATACGGAAATGTCCATGAGAATGGCAATGGAGAGGGGCACCAGCAGGCCCCACCAGCCCATGAGGATCATGTACCCGAGCAAGTTGCCTACACAGATTTTAGGGAAGCAATTCAAATTCTAGCTCAGTCTTTGAGCTCCCAAGTCAACCAACAGGCGGTAGCGCATGTCCCTCAGAATGGGAATGCGGCAACAGCGAGAGTTAGAGATTTTATGAGTATGAACCCTCTGGAATTCCTTGGGTTAAAGGTGGATGAGGATCCATATGAGTTTATTAATGAGGTTGCACACATTTGGTTCATGCAGTGGAAAGATAGCAGGACAGTTGGAGCAGGCCCCATTGGTTGGGATGAGTTCCATGCCGCATTTCTGGATCGATTCCCGTGGAAGATGAGGGAGATTATAGAAGCAGAATTTGTGAACCTAAAGCAAGAAAAGATGAAAGTTTAAGAGTATGCATTAGAGTTCACTCGCCTATCCAAGTATGCACCTAAGATGGTGACAAATCAGAGAGCCTGAGTGAGTCGGTTCGTGCATGGGATAGCGAACTACTTGGTCAAAGATTTCCGGACTTCAATGCTTCATCAGGACATTGTCTTTCCCAAGATAGTTTTGTATGCCCAGCCGATGGAGGCGGTATAGGTGAGTGAGAAGGAGAGAGATGCCAAGAGGGCCAAGACTGATAGCCTCGGATTCTCCCAGTAGAGACCTAGTGGGCATCTTCAGCAGTCCCACTAGAGATCTTCACCCCTAGCACCATCAGCTATGAGTGTGCCATCTATATCTATGCATGACCAGAGGGGGCGAGCATCAGGCTCTAGAGGTTAGGGTAGCAGACCCGCAGAGTCTAGCATCCCAGAGTGTGGCAGGTGTGGTCAGAGACACACGAGTCAGTGCTTAGCAGGTTCTAGTGCTTTTTTTGGGTGTGGGAAGCCAGAACCAATTCTTTGAGAATGCCCAGCAACCAGATGGCCATGATAGGGGCCGAGGACTAGGCTCTAGTTTAGCAACTCCACCAGCACGTCCATCTTAGTAGGGGGCATCTACTAGTGCGGGTGGTGGTCAGTGCCAAAATAGATTCTATGACCTAGCATATCATCAGGAGCAGGAGGTCTCTCTAGATGTAGTCACTGGTATGTTACAGGAATTCCACCTTGATGTATATGCATTGTTAGATCCAAGGGCTACATTATCTTTTATGACACCCTATGTTGCTAGTAGTTTCGGTGTCAATCCCGATATCCTATCATAACCCTTCTCAGTTGGTGATTCCATTATAGCTCCATGGGTATACAGAAATTTCCCTATCATAGTTCTTTAGAAAATCACCTCAGCAGATTTATAGAGCTAGCCATGACTAATTTTGAAGTTATCTTCAGCATGGATTGGCTACATGCATGTTATCCCTCAGTCAATTGTAGAACCTGTGTAGTAGAGTTCATATTTCCTGGTGAGCCAGTCCTAGAGTGGAAAGGTAGTCCAGCTGTGCCTATAGGTCATTTCATTTCCTATCTCAAGGCCAAAAAGATGATTTCTAAAGGTTGCGTGTACCATCTTGTTAGGGTTAAGGATGCTACATCTGAAACCCTGACTATCCAGTCAGTCCCTATGGGTGAATAGCCAGAAGTGTTTCCAAAGGATTTACCAGGGATTCCCCCCAAACGGGAGTTCGAATTTGATACTGACCTTCTTCCCAATACACAACCTATATCTAATCTTCCTTATAGAATGGCTCCAACTAACCTAATGTCGTTGAAGGTGCAGTTGAAAGACCTCTTAGACAAGGGTTTCATCAGACCTAGCAAATCCCCATGGGGTGCACCTATTCTTTTAGTCTGAAAGAAGGATGGTTCTCTTCGTATGTGCATTGACTATCGGTAATTGAACAAGGTCACCATCAAGAACAGGTATCCCCTCCCCAGGATTGTTGATTTGTTTTACAAGCTTCGGTGTGCTAAGTGTTTCTCCAAGATAGACCTCAGATCCGAATACCACCAGCTGAGGGCTCGGGAGAGTGACATCCCGAAGACAACCTTCAGGACTCGTTATGGTCACTATGAGTTTGTATTTATGTCGTTTGGATTAACGAATGCTCCTGTAGCTTTTATGGAAGATGAACAAGATGTTCAAGTCATACTTGGATATGTTTGTGATTGTGTTATTAGATAATATTCTCATGTACTCTCGAAGCGAAGATGAGCATGCCGCTCATTTGAGGGTGGTGCTACAGATTCTTAAGGATCACCAGTTGTATGAAAAATTTAGTAAATGTGAGTTTTGGTTGAACTCAATGGCATTTTTAGGTCATGTGGTGTTAAGTGAGGGCGTATAGGTGGGCTCTCAAAAGATAGAAGCAGTGAAGAATTGGCCTAGACCAGTTAGCCCTTCGCATATTAAGATTTTCTTAGGTTTAGCTGGTTACTACCAAATGTTTGTTTAAGGGTTTTCATCTATTGCAGCACCGTTGACTAAGTTGACCCAGAAGAAGGTAAAGTTTCAGTGGTCAGCTTCCTGTGAGAAGAGCTTCAAAGAGTTGAAGACTCGACTCACCTCAGCATTGGTATTGACCCTACTTGAGGGTACCAATGGGTTTGTGGTATATTCTGATGCTTCAAGGATCGGCCTAGGTTGTGTATTAATGTAGCACGATAAAGTTATAGCCTATTCTTCCAGGAAACTAAAGGTCCATGAAAAACACTATCCGACTCATGACCTCAATTTAGCAGCGGTAGTATTTTCCTTGAAGATTTGGAGACACTGTCTGTACAGGGTCCATGTGGATGTGTTTACGTACCACAAAAGCCTATAATACGTGTTTACCTAAAAGGATCTGAATCTACGCTAGAGGAGGTGGTTGGAGCTGTTGAAGGATTATGATATGAGTGTCCTTTATCATCTGGGAAAAGCTAATGCGGTGACAGATTCTCTTTGTAGGCTTTGTATGGAGAGTGTGCCATGTATATGAGGAAAGGAAAGAGCTAGTAAAGGATGTGCATCAGCTTGCACGACTAGGAGTTCGTCTTGACTCGACAAATGGTGTTGTCATTGTTCATAATAGATCAAAATCCTCTTTAGTGACTGAGGTAAAGGCTAGGCAATACGAGGATCCTATTTTGGTAAAGTTGAAGGAAGTCGTTTAGAATCAGAAGGTTGAGGTATTCTCCCAAGGGGGAGATGGTGTGCTTCAATATCAGGGTCGTTTGTGTGTATCGGGTGTTGATGAATTGAGGAGCGGATGTTGCACGAGGATCATGGTTCTAGATATTCTATACATCCAGGTGCCACCAAGATGTACCATGAACTACAGGAAGTCTATTGGTGAAATGGAATGAAGAAGGACATAGCAGAGTTTGTGGCTAAGTGTTCAAATTATCAACAAGTGAAGGTTAAGCATCAAAGACATGGATTTCTACTCCAAGATATTAGTATTCCTGCTTGGAAGTGGTAGGAGATCAATATGGACTCCATTACTAGGTTGCCTCGTACACGCCGATAGTATGAGTCTATTTGGGTTGTTGTAGACAAGTTGACCAAAGCAGCTCATTTTCTACCGGTCAAAACTACCGATTTACCAGAAGATTATTCTTAGTTATACATTTGAGAGTTAGTTCAATTTCATGGAGTTCCCTTGTCCATCGTATCATATAGAGGTACTTAATTTACCTCCCAGTTTTTGAGGTCGTTTCAGAAGGGACTTGGCACTCAAGTCAAGCTTAGCATAGCATTTCACCCGCAAAAAGATGGTCAGGCTGAATGGATCATTCAGACTCTTGAGGATATGTTGAGAGCATGTGTGATTGATTTCAAGGGTAGTGTGGATGATCATTTTCCTCTCATTGAGTTTGGATATAACAACAGCTACCATTCCAGTATTTAGATGGCTCCGTTTGAAGATCTTTATGGGTAGAGGTGTACATCACCTATTGGTTGGTTTGAGGTTGGTGAAGCTGCATTGATAGGTCCAGATTCAGTTCATGAGGCTATGGAAAAGGTTCAACTCATAAAGGAAAGGTTGAAAACAGCTCAGAGTCACAAAAAGTCCTATGCAGATGTGAGGAGGAGGGAGCTTGAGCTTGAAGTTGATGATTGGGTGTTTATGAAGGTATCCCCCATGAAGGGAGTGATAAGGTTCAAAAAGAAATGGAAACTCAATCCCCGTTATGTCGGTATGTACTGAATTGTGAAACAAGTTGGCAAGGTAGCATATGAGTTGGATTTACCCTCAGAATTAGCTTCGGTTCATCCAGTTTTCCATGTATCGGTCCTAAAGAAGTGCTTGGGTGATTCGGCTTTAGTTGTCCCGGTGGAGAGCGTGGGTGTGAAGGATAGTCTTCGCTATGAGGAGGTTCTGGTGTAAATACTTGATTGTTAGGTTCGAAAATTAAGAAACAAAGAAGTAACCTCAGTCAAGGTATTGTGGAGGAACCAGCATGTTGAGGGAGCTACGTCGGAAGCCAAAGTAGATATAATGGCTAAATAACCGCATCTATTCCCTCCCGACTCATTTTCAGTTTGACGTATCAGTTTCCTCCCTAGTACTCTATTCAGTTTCATCTTCAAATCATGTGCCCCGGTTTCTTTTATGTCAATGTATGTATTTGTGATTCATGAATTCAGTTCAGTCATGTAGTTTAGCTCAGAGTCAGTCACTCTGTCAGTTTTTAGCTTAAATATTCAGTATCTAAGTATGATGATTGCATTTCTCAGCTTTTCAGTATGATTACCCACACTCGAGGAAGAATGTTCCCAAGGGGGAGATGTTGTAATACCCCGAATCCCTAAGATTAGACCTGAGGGTTGAAACGGGAAAAATCAGATTTTCTGCACCAAGTCACAAGACGAGTCGTCCAGTGACCCGTGAGGTGCCCCATCAATCGTTAAGTGACTCGTGGGGAGGAGGGTGGACTTAGTTGGAATTATGGATTTGTTGTTGACCAAGGGTGTGTCACGACCCGAACGTAGACCCAGATCGTAACATGGGACAAGGAGCTTAGAGAGACTCCAAGTCCACCCATGGTATGAACATTCATCTAACTTCATATCACTTTAAGCGGAATACTGAACATATATAGAGGAAAAATAAATGTAACATAACATAGCATGATAAGCGGAAAGTACTAGAAGTACATAGCAGCTGAGTACTATAATCAATCTGAAATCCTCTATCATATCAGATGGGTTGATGGGATAATATCCCCAACTAACCCGACAAATTGAAACAAAGAAACATCACTGTCTAAACATATGGCCTTCGGAACTTGAGGACTCACCAAAAGGGTTGATAGCTAACTTTGAGATAAACTACTGACGGGGATGAGCTTGAGAGCCGCGTTCTGTATCATGAAACGATACAGCATAGAAAGTATGCGGTCAGTACGTGGAATGTACCGAGTATGCAAGGTAACTAAAAAGGTCATTTAAAATATATATAACTCATTAATGATCATAAAAATAGGACAGAATGCTCATAACATAAATATCATAATATAGCATAAGGCTCAAGGTTTTCAAAACATTCGTAATACAATCGTTATCATAATCATACGAGAAAAGCTTATTGAACATGACTTGAGCAAACATACATAATCATAAACATGCGTAAATCACGAGGAACAGTGGGAGATTCTCATAACCGACATACCCATACGAGCACACATGGAGTCTGACCTATAACCCTAGTCGGAAGGGCATTCGTACCTTGCAAAGGGTAAAACCATGAAAGACATGATATCACCATGAAAATGGCCATTTGGGCCCGGGGACAGTCACAAGGAATGTCCCATCATGTCCTATGGTGGCACGTAGTTCTGAGATTCAGGGCAGAACCTAGGCCCCGAACCTACACGGTGTTAAATACTACTCCCAAATCATATATAGTCTCATAGTATAATATGCATGAGATTCATGGGCTAGTTAAATTATGATAATCATAGACTTGCTTGTAAATTCATGAACGGGCCATGAAGTTAAGGCCCGTGAGTCGATCAAAAACATAATTCAAAAATCATGGGATTCATGCATGCTTTTAGATCATACATATACTTTGAAAATTTCAAATCATAATGGGTATTTGAATAAATCCCTATTTCAAATCATAAATCATGATTGGTTTATGAATATCAACAATTTAAGTAAAGATCATAACTTGATTCATCATAGAACATGCATAATTAGTCTTAATTTAGGAGAAATTCAAATCAATAATTTTTTGTATCAAATTAGTCGTAGAATCAAATCGTAATCCAAAAAATATAATATAAATCACAAAAGAAAATAACCCATAAATAGATCACTAGAATTCCACAAGATTTACATCAAAACCACAGAGGATTTTTGATAAAATTTCATGAATCAAGAGAGATTGGGCATGGGTGTGAATGAAAACACTCATTCATAACCTTACATACCTAGGTAAGATCAATTCTCTCCACTCTTAGAAAGCCCAAAAGGAAATTAATGAAGAACACCTTGAAGACTAGCTTGATCAACTCTAAACTTTTATAACTTTTCATGCATGAGAATGAATAGGTTAGGAGGGCTTAACCTATCTTAATACACTTCCAAAAATAACATAAATGACGTAGTTTAGGCCGTAGGAACTTAGGAATTAACGGAAAAGCCCTTACTGAATTCGCAGAAACCAACTGCTAGGTGGTCCTAATGGAGGACCTAACGACTTGTTTCTTAGGGTCACAACTCGTGGAGTCGGTCGTGAAGTACATTGCTTGGGATTCAACAAAAACATACTCTTCTTGACCATGACTCACCCCACGAATCGCGAGGACTGACCATGACTCGTGGGGTCCTCCCGTCGAGTGCAATGCCTCCCTTCTTCTCTTTTCTTTCCTTACCCACCCCACGGCTAACCTAATTACTCGTGGAGTATGACCACGAGTCGTTGTCATGCCTTTTGGGTCCTTTTTTTCTCAAACTTCCCAAGCTCCCCACTGGCCTTCCCACGAGTCACACCATGACTTGTGGGTTGCACCAACGAGTCATCCCACGACACGTTTTGTGTCTGGTGCCAATGTTTAAGCTTTTCTCTATTTTAACTTCCAGTCTAAGTTTTGGGCTTTCGGGATATAACAGAGTGAGACCACGAGATGTGGTCATCATCAGGGGTCATCAAGTTGGTCGTGGTCAGTGGTTGGCTTAAAGGTTGAAGGTAATGATCCTAACGATTGGTCATCACGAGTCATAGGGTACACCATGAGTCGTGGTGTTCCTCATGGTGACCAGTGGAATGGAGGTATACCAATGATGGCAATGACAGAAATGCCACGACTCGTATAGTCCCTCGTTGGGACCGGCAGTGAGTATTTTTTTGTATCCTATATTCGTAAGACCTATACTACATCATTTTATGTGTTTCTATTACTATGAAATTCATAAATGAAGTAGTTAATGGTAGGGTTACCATTATCCTTTTTAGAGTGACGAATCTTGTATGAGTTCCTAAGAAAAGGAATTTGTCCATTTTTTGGGGTCTCAAAGGGGCGTGGAAATGCATAAGAACTCTTGAATGGAAAAGAGATGTAACTCCAGTTCCAAATGCCTTTCCAAAATGAAAGGAGACCGACGAAGAGATTCGATTATTCTCTTTTGTCTGGGCCTTCTACTCTTTTTCTCTACGTGTAGAATCATCGGTTATGTGTCTGCTCGGCTAGTCAATACGCCCTTTACTATACACTTTCTGAACGGATGAATCTAAGTGTCAACTAAATGCATAAATGAAATGAACTTCCCTACGTTCCATAAAAAGAAAGACTGTCTGGTTGTAGCCATGCCGAATGGAGAAGGAGGGGCAAGGCTCGCAAGTCTCTCCCAGGTGAAGCTAGAGATCAAACGTTGAAAATTTTCTTGGTAATGTCAATAGAATAAGGGAGAAGGGAATTCCATATACCCATCTATCTTCCAATATCGGGATTCTGACTCCTTATATGTATGCAAGCAAAGAGTGAGTGGAAAGGAGATTTGGCACCTCTAAGAGGAACAAAGTCTTATTCCATCATTTCTAGGGGAAACCGAACTCAAGTGAAGGTAAGCCAGGTCTGCTTCACACCTTTGCTACCGGGCATTCACTGCCAGTCACTCCTAAATCTACCTGGTATGGACTACTAAACCGATTCCTCTTGGCTTGATTAAAAAATCCTCTCAGAAGCCCATGTATATTAGTCAAAGATGTGACTTTCATAGGGCCAATTTCTCTTTGTTGTCAAATGGAAAGTTAGCTCATAGCGCTAGCACTGGTACTCTACGGAAGATGCGTGAATTGGCCTGCTGAACCGATCTTACTTAAGGTAGGTGACCATCTTCAATTATCGGATTTGAATTGATGACTTATGCCTTACCATGGCGTTACTCTACCACTGAGTTAAAAGGGCCTTTTTTTTATTTAATTCCAGAATTATTCATTTTATCTATCTTAAGGCTGCTACTGATTTCTTATCTATTATCCTGACGTCCTGTATGCAGGGTTGTTCAGAAATCCCTTTACAACTCCATGGACGTTCATACTTTGTTCTGTAGTCTTTCAATTACCATATAGTTTCTATAATATAATAAAGGCTACAGGTCATCGATTGTGACATTTACGAAGGGTCAACCCCTGATATTTTTTAGTTCTTGGTCTATTCACACTTAAACATCATATGCTTGTATGGGTAGCTACTGAAAGGGTATATGGCACGACGAACCTCCATCATCTCCCTATTCCAGTGAGGGGCACACAAGGCTTCCCTTCTAGTATTTGGTATGGATACCGAATTACAAGTGGATATAAAGGCCTTGTAGGAGGATGACAATTTTGTATAGGATATATAGTAGTTCAAAGGGAGTTAGGTACAGGCTCTTTTTCCCCTTTCCTGACTAAAATCGTAAGATCAAGATCAGAAGCTTCAGGGTTAGTTTCATTCTCTTCATCTTGAGGCAGAAGTAGTTTCATTCTCTTCATCTTGAGCATATTAACATTTCCCAATTCAAGGGAAAGATCCTCGCTGTTAACAAGAGGAACATAAGGGACAACTAGTTCCACCTAAAATTCGCGAAATTCATTTATAATTAGAATAGATTTGTAGACCAGGTCGACTGATTCATTTTAAATTTAAAATATTTCTATAGGGCCTTTTCTTATTCCTTCTATGTCGCAGGGTTAAAACCAAAAAATATTTGTTGTTTTCTTATTGTTTTCTCGTGTTTTCGATAAAACCCTCTCGTAAAAGTATTTGAACAATATTTTCGATAATATTAGTAGATGTTATTTGTGTGGAAGTGAAAGCCCATGGGATTATAGAACGTAAATCAGTGCACAAGCCTATGCAAACAGGTTAAAAGCGGTACATAGCCTGCTCGTGGAAAGCATGAAAAGTGAGGCGGTGGAGGAACGTATAGATGTGCGGAAGATCAAAAATCATAAACCCCTGTCTCCACCTTTCATTCATTCTATGATGATCCTTTCTATCCTCCGTTTTAATACTTGTCTGTTCTCTTATTTGATTGGCTTTGATCCCTACCTTATTATGGAGAGGGTCAAAGGTAGCTTTCCAGTCTATCTTCAAAAGTAGAGAAGGTTTAGTGGTCAGTAAGAAACTCCTCAATCAAGATGAATGAGACCTTTCATGGAATTCTTAGTTAGATTCTACACCTCTACGCACCTTACGTCGATCTAGATGATAACAAGGCCTTTCTTCCACATGAAAAAGGAGTATAGGCTAAACTCCATCAAACTCCTCAATCAATATCAACAAGATGTCGTGACCGCTTAGGCTTGGTTTACTTTGGTTTGAATGTAAACTAATATAAGTGGAATTTATTCAAACAAAGGGAACCAAAGGTTTCCTTGTTTAGTACTACGAATGTAGTTCTACTATTAAGATGTTTAATATTAATAAAAAAATATTAAGTGTTGTAGTGGAGCAAGAACTAGCATGAAAGTCGATCTATTACGACCAGCGTGGTTGTTCCTATTTCATTTTCTTCTTTCAAACCCTTCTTATAAAGCACTCACTGAGTTACTTATGGAATCTCAAATCTCTCTCGACGCTGAGAATTCTTTATGTGTCCAGGTCAATTAGAGGTTCGGCTTCCTTTTCCCCCACCTTTTAGCCTTCTGGACCCTCGAAAAAAAGCTCCCTCTTTTTCCTGTATTTGACTAGTAAGGCTAATGAATGACCCTTTGATCTATATCGTTTTAAGTTTAGCCAGGTCTTATTAGAAGTTCAAAAATGAGTTGAGCCAGGTTCCCTGGATCCACGTGTTCCTATCCGGGCCTAAATGGATGAATGAAGAAGTGTGCCCGGGTAGACTTCAAGAGATCTTGCTCTGCCTATCCTCCTACTTCTTATTCTGGGGGTCATAGAAAGATATGCACATCCTACTCTTTAAATCCCTACAATTATATTGTTGAAACTGAAAGCGGCTTGTCCTCGCTAATGAAAAACGTTCAGCCAATTGACTCTAAGGAGAGAGGCTTTTTCGAAAGGCTCTAAAGTTTTACATATATAGATATAGTGAGTGTGCGTGGGGGGTGTAGGTATACCACTTACGAGAAAGAACCCCAAGTAAGTAAAGTTGTTAACCAAACACAAGTAACAAGTTCATCAGTCCTTCCTCCGATGCCTCCCGTTCATTCTTCTTCATTTCATCATTTTGTTGTGTTGTTCTGTTCATAGGTCCCAAGCCCTTCTTAGAAATCCCTCTTCCCTCTCTTTAAGTTAAGAAAAAAAGAATTCTACTTGATTGAACGAACATTGGTTGAACCTTTCTAACTGACACCCCAGTGATAATGCCACCCACGTCTTTTTTTCTTTTGACCAAGCCTTCTAAATCCAAATATTTTGTCCTTTTATTTGAGTTCATAATAATAATAACTAGTGGGTTTCATTAATGAAAAGAAAAGCAGAGGCCTGCCATCTGCTAGCATTGTGGTTTTCCATCGATTCTTTATCAATGGACCACCCTTTCTTTGAACCTTGTTAATGATCGAACTGGTACGACAGTTGACGTTGCTCCTGCTATAATTCAAGGGCCATCAGCAGAAATGTCTCGGGGAGTAGTTAAACAGGCAGGAGATAATAACAGAATAATTATGTGCTCTGGTGGACCTAATACTTATGTACCCGGGCTAGCTCCCTCTCTCCCTAGCAGTATGCTATTTATTCTTATTCATATATTACATTCCATTACTAAAAGAAACAAACACAAATTCAAAATGTTAAGATATTCTTAATGATATTCGGGCTTATACCCAGCAGAGTCTTCCATAACTGACCGACCACTATAACATTTCTCATGTCACTTCGTCGAAGATATCTTGTATATCCTTACCTTTATTATATCATATCCCCAGTAGAATATTGATATAGAGATGAGGCCTTTTGGCGAAGCTAAGTCATTTTCGGGCCACCAAACCCTACAACTGATGAGAAGGACCTATGGAGTAAAGGGAAGCGTGTACGTTGTCACACTCCTTGCCTTCCAAAGGTGCCTAGAGGACGGGCCAGACGCAGTAGAGCCACGACCCGCGAGTGGGTTCCCCACTGGAAGGGGGATAGGAGATGACCGGACAAAGCATAATGAGAAGGAAGGAAGCTGTATAATGTCCTCTAGTGCCCAATATGAAATAGAAAGAATAGCAAGTATGGTAGTTAGGATATTGAGCTATAGGGGATTTAGTGTGCAACTTTCGGAAAGCCATTAATCTGACATCATAGGAAATGCAATATATTAAGAAGTCCTGGACAGTTCCTTACTATTTATATTGTTGTTGCTATAAATCATAAGGCGTGTCAAATAAGGTCCTCACTCAGCTCTCAGGCTATCTGGGAATAGCTCCACCAGACATAGAAGAAAGGAGGGTAGGATTGGTAAGCTTTACCAGAAAG
The DNA here is from genome assembly GCA_018107945.1 of Datura stramonium. NCBI lineage: Eukaryota > Viridiplantae > Streptophyta > Magnoliopsida > Solanales > Solanaceae > Datura > Datura stramonium. Next base: position 15,605 of record JACEIK010013354.1, read on the forward strand.
AATATATTCGACTAATTCAGGAGGCTACTACCGGCGAGACATGCCGATCTTGCCACCAACAAACCTTTGACTTTGACTGTGAAAAGCTCCAAATAGGCAAACAGTAGTTTAGAGTAGAATGAGTGAAAGCCACTTGACTTTAAGGAAAGGAGATCTAAGCTGGAATTCAGTAGTGACAGAAATGGTCATATGTGCTCCTTTCTATATATAGATATGTCTTTCTCTTGATGGAATATACTAAGAAAAATCTTCTTTTTAGAACCACAACTCAGTGAAGTAGGTGACAACTACTATTAGGGTCTGTCTTAAGGCATTGGCTCTCTAAAAAAAGGATTTCCTATCGTTGCATGGGTTTCTTTTTGTATAAAACATATTGACTACAAATTGAACTAAAGAAAGAATGTTAACTGTTCGACAACGTGATGTCTGCAATCTTGACTTAGAATAATCAAATGCCCATCATGAGTCACACTATACTAGATTTAGCCAATTCGGGTGCGGATGGGGATTCCCCAATAGATTCTACAGATTCGGATTTGGATGCCCTTGCGCATAAACATATGGATAGGGATGTCGATTCAGATGTGTCTAGATAGGATCATTTAAGTGATTCATAAACCCTCTTCGGGATAAACAAGAAAGGGTTTCATCCTCTACTTATGGGAATGCTACTTCGAGAAATATTGCTTAAGGATAAACTAGATATGTTGCGACGCACCAACTGACGATACTAACGATTTCTCTAAAGAAAATGGAACATTCTGTGGCAATCTCAGAAAAATGTTTTTTAAGAGGGGTAAGTTCATTCTAAGCCTATTCTCATCCATGAATGAAACTCTACAAGCTCCTCAGGGTGGTCAAGCATAGATTCATCAAATTCTTCCCCAAATTTCAATTGGGCATTCAAGAGGGTGGTGATATCAGATTTCTCTAGGTATGTAGGGTTATGAATGGGTGTATTCATCTACACCCATGCCGAATCTCTCTTCAATTTCATGAAAACACAAGTTGATGGATCCATGGGGTGTTAATCCAACATGTGAATTATCTAAGTATCAATCATGAGTATGATCTATGCATGTTTCTAACATTTAATTATAATTAATGGGCATAACACAAAATGTTTTCAATTATAAATTATGTCTTCATGTTAAACAAATTGTGGTGCCCATCCAAGGAAGTTCATGAAAGTTGAGATCTATGATATATGTATTCTAGTAAGATGAGATATATATGATAAAAGTATGATTTCGATACCCATGTCCACGTTAATGTTTTCAAATGATCGAGTCTATGTCAAGCATGTTTAAGTATTAGGAAAGCCCATATGATCAAGTATGTGTCATGATTTACCTCAATTTCATGTTATTATCTTACCACATGGATTTGGAGTCTAGACTCCCACTATTTTCAGTTTGTGGTATGGTTAGAGCCCAGAGCTCCTCATGTTATGATTTCAGATTTATGCATGTATGTTATGAGTCAGCTTTGTCACTAGACGATGGTTTGGCTTCGTTGAAAAATGATGGAGAGCATATGCATATTTTTGAGCATAGTGTCTAGCACTGAGCAAGCTAAGGGTCAGTCAATCCTATGCCTCAGAACTACGTGCCAACAAAGGTATCTTCAGATTATTGGGACCTCCCTTGTGAGCTTCCTCTGCCCCCAAGAGGCGTTCAGCTTGATATTAATATCATGGTAGCATCCTTAGCCCTGGAAAGGCTTTGGACGGCTCTGCCCACTTGAGTGTAATAGTGGGAACCATGTAAGCTCTATCATGGTAATGTTGGTTATAAGACGAGTCTCTCATTGTTCCTCATAATTTCAGTTATGCATGTTCATTAATCATGATATTATGTTTTCAGCATGTTTGACCTAATGTTTAGTTTTACTTATTAATATTAGTTTTCAGCTTTGGATCATTTGATTCAGTTATGATATTCAATTATGATACTCAGTTATGCATGAAACATTTTTTTAGATAATAGCATGCAAGCCCTACTCTCAGACTCTTATGATGAACTGTTTTATGTTATGCATGATCACTGATTTTACTTACTTAGCGGCTTTACTTACCTTACATACTCGGTACATTCCACATACTGACTGCATACTCTATGTTGTATCGTTTCATAATACAGGATCAGTCCCGCCATTAGATAGACTCTCAGTATTAGCATATCCCAGTCTCAGTTGGTGAGTCCTCATCTTCTGAGGGCCCTTTATCAGTTGTATTAATATTTTTAGTTTCAGACTATAGTGAATTAATTTGGGTCTAGTTCCATCAACTCGTCAGTAGTAGAGGCTTATAAGACATAGTATGTATTTCAGTTTTAGCCTTGTGTTATGCAATCAGATGTTAAGATATTTTCAGACTTTCGCTATATTATATATGTTAGACTTCCGCTTGATTATGTTGAGTTTAGATGTCATGTTTATGCCATGGGTCATCTTGGAGCCTCTTGGGGTTCTTTGTCCCTTGTCTCAATCTGGGCTTATGTTCGGGTCGTGATAGGATGGCTGTAGAGATGGAAGCTCAGCTACTCGACTCCTTGTCACGACCCGAGAGTACGCATCCGGACCGTAGACACAAAATAAGGAGCCAGAAAGACTCCAAGTCAACCCATGGCGTGAACATATAACTAATTCAATTCATTCATAAAAGACGGAAAACTTAACTCAATAATCCTGAACTAACTGAAAATCACAACATGAGAGATAAGGAACAACAAAACAAAATACGAACAGTAAGGGCAGAATACTACACATAGGTCTAAAAGCCTCTACACCAGATAGACGGGTTGAAGGTACAAGACCCCAACTAACCCAAACATTCTAAAAGAAAAACATAAGGTAAGTAAACAGGTCTGAACATGAAGCCCTCGAATCATGAGGACTCACCACTGAAGACTGAGCGGAACTGAACACACGCTAGGGACGATGCTGAACCTGCGAGCCAGATTTTGAAAATTTGTGGGTTAATACTTAGAAGGTACTGAGTATGTAAGGTATACAAAACAATGCTTAAAACATAAAAGTTATAGGAGTGGGGACATCATGATCATAAAAACCAAAATCATAAATATATCGTTGGGCTTAAGATTTTCCAAGTACATTCGTGAACCTGTCATAGTCATAACATGAGGGAAAATAGTTCATAAAACATAACTGAAGCCAAAAGAACAAAATCATGCATGCATCAAACCATTGGAACAATGGGAGATTTCTATAACCGACATACTCCACATGAGCACACATGGCGCCCGACCTGTAATCCTAGTCGGAAGGTCGTCCATATCTTACCAAGGATATGAACCATCAAAGGCGTGATATCACTCATGCAGGCCCCGTAGGGAATAGGGGACAGTCACTGAATAGGTCCCAATGTAAACTTCGGTGGCATGTAGTTTTGAGATTCGAGGTGTAACCTAGGCCCCGAACCTACTCGGTGTTAAGTACTACTCCCAAAACAATGGAATGGGCTCATAGAAATTCATACATAACATGTGTGGCTAGTCGAGCCGTAACAACCATACATGCCTTAAAATTTATAGACCTAGCCATGGAGTTGGACCCGTGAGCCGGCCAAAGTCATAGTTCATAAGACTTAAGCAACATGTGGGCTTTTTCCCCATAAAGTTAATCATGCTTGAAATTCTTAAATTTATAGAAAACATGATCATAGTAACATGAGATATAGAAAACTCGAAAACATGCTTTAAATTCAAAAATTCGTATCATGCTTGCGGAACCATCATGAACATAAATTTTTCTAAAAATCCTTCATAATTGGATATCCATACTTTTAGAGTCCTAAATCATGAAATATAAAATATATACAAGCAAAATTATCCCAAACACTTCAAAACTCGCAATTGAAACATAAAACCGCAAGATCATGTAAACTTTTGAGGAATCATGCAAACAGGCTTAAGACCCATAAGAATTTAGTAAATTAAACATAGGAAATAGGAAGGAATGGGCATGGGTAGGGACTAAACTACCCATTCAAACCCCACATACCTGGAAATTTTGAGACCCCTAACTCCCTTGAATACCCTAGGTAGAATCATGAAGAACTTGAAGGTGAGCACTTGAATTCCCTTTCCTCCTTCCCTTCTACACTTACTAGTATCAGATGAGGTTTATCATGGATGATTTCCCTTTAAAAGACCCTATCCCGACCTCAAAATGATGTATTTTAGGTCTTAGGAGTGTAGGAAATTACGAGAAGGCCCTTACTAATTCGCAGGAAATCACTATCAGGTGACCCTAACCGGCGACCTGACGATTCATTGCCAGGAGCAACGAGTCATTGGGTCCTTTCATCAATTCCACTATAAAATTTCCCTTGGGCTCTTAATGGAGGACATGACGACTCGTTCCACGTGATACGACCCGTTACCAACTTTCATTAAGTACACTAGATTACCCTCAAAATTCTTCTCTAGGATCTCCCCACGACTGACATGACGACTCGTGGTGGCTGATCATGAGTTGTTATATCACCCGTGGGGACCTAGAGTCCCTTCACCAACACCGGCCTTCCCATGAGTCACTTAACGACTCGTGGGGATGACTCGTCCTGCACTGCTGCAACATTTTCCAATTTTTTTCCGTTTGACTCCCAGGTTTGATCCTTGGGTTCCCGGAGTACAACAAAATCTCCCCCTTGGGAATATTTGTCCTCGAATGTTAGAATCATGCAGAAAACTCATAATCAAACAATTACCATATACAAATACTAATAATTTATGCCAAAACTATCAGAACGACTACCCTCGAAAGGAATTACATAGCTTTATTGAATTCATACATCACGTATATATATCATATCATAAAACAAACTTTCTCGCATGAACAGAACATGAAAAACTGAATAGAGGTTTAGGGAAAAAAGTGATACCTCAAACTGAAGTTGAGCCGGTAGGGAAGAAATGGGGATATTTAGCCCTCATATCCGCTTCGGGCTCCCACGTGGCTCCCTCCACATGTTGATATCTCCATAACACCTTGACTGAGGCTACCTCCTCGTTCCTCAGTCTCCAAACCGGACGATCCAAGATTTCAACAAGAATTTCTTCGTAACTGAGACTATCCTTCACACCAACACTTTCCACTGGGACCACTAAGGCTGGGTATCCCAAGCACTTTTTCAAGAGCGATACGTGAAATACAGGATAAACTGAAGCCAACTCTGAAGGTAGCTCTAAATCATAGGCTACATTACCCACTCGTCTCATAATCCGGTATGGGCCATTATAGCGGGGGCTGAGTTTACCTTTCTTTCCGAATCTCATTACTCCCTTCATGGGTGATACCTTCAGAAACACCCAATCATCGATCTCGAACTCAAGCTCTCTCCTCCTTACATCCACATAAGACTTTTGGTGACTTTGAGAAGTTTTCAGCCTTTCCCTTATCAATTGAACATTCTCCATGGCCTCATGGACTGAATATGGACCCACTAACGAAGTCTCGCTGACCTCAAACCACCCAATGGGCGATCTACACCGTCACCCGTAAAGAGCCTCAAACTGTGCCATTTGTATGTTGGAGCGATAGCTGTTGTTGTAAGCAAACTCAACAACAGGCAAATGCTCGTCCCAACTACCCTTGAAGTCAATAGTACAAGCTCTCAACATGTCCTAGAGAGTCTGGATAGTCTGCTCCGCCTGACCATCGGTTTGCGGATGAAATGTCGTGCTAAGCTTGACCTGGTGCCAAGTCCCTTTTGAAAAGACCTCATGAACTAGGAGGTGAACTGAGTACCTCTATTTGATATAATGGACAAAGGCACTCCATGCAACCTAACCAACTCTCGGATATACAACTTTGCATAATCTTTTGTTGAATCGGTGGTTTTGACCGGTAGGAAATGAGCAGCCTTGGTCAACCTGTCCATCACAACCCAAATGGAGTCATACTGTCTACGTGTGCGGGGAAAACCTATTAAAAAGTCTACGTTGATCTCTTCCCACTTCCAAGTAGAAATGCTGATATCTTGAAGTATTCCCACTGGTCTTTAGTGCTCGACTTTCACTTGTTGGCAATTCGGGCACTTGGCTACAAATTCCGCAATATCCCTCTTCATGCCATTCCACCAGTAGATTTCTTGCAAGGCATGATACATTTTGGTTGCACCTGGATGGATAGAATATCTGGATCCATGAGCCTCATGAAACATACGACTCCTAAAATCCCCCATGTTCGGAACACATAAGCGACCCTGGTACCGAAGCACACCATTTCCCCCTTTGGAGAAGACTTCTACTTTCTGACTTTGAACAGCTTCATTCAACTTTACCAATGTTGGATCTTCATCTTGTTTAGCCTTCACCTACGCTACCAAAGATGACTCTGACCCGTTCTGATCAGTCGAACCAACTAACCTAACTCCCAACCGTGCAAGTCGATATACCTCCTTTACCATCTCTGTCTTGTCTACACTCATATGCGACACACTTTCCATAGAAAGTCTACTAAGAGCATTTTCTACCACGTTGGCCTTGCCTAGGTGATAAAGGACACTCATGTCGTAGTCCTTAAGTAGCTCCAACCACCTCCGTTGTTGAAGATTTAGCTCCTTCTGTGTGAACATGTATTGTAAGCTCTTGTGGTCCGTGGAAACATCTACATGAATCCTATACAAGTAGTGTCTCCATAATTTCAAAGAAAATACTACCGCAGCCAACTCAAGATCATGGGTCGGGTAATTCTTTTCGTCAGTTTTTAACTGTCTGGAAGAATATGCTACAACTTTCTCGTGCTGCATCAATACACATCCCAGTCAGACCCTCGAAGCATCACAATATACAATGAATCCATCGGTACCCTCCGGTAAAGTCAACACCGGTGCTGAAGTGAGCCTGGCCTTCAATTCTTGGAAGCTCCTCTCATAAGCCTCCGGCCATTGGAACTTCACCTTTTTCTGAGTCAATCTAGTCGGTGGGGCTGCAATGAATGAGAAACCTTCCATGAATCTCCTATAGTAACCTGCTAAGCCCAAAAAGCTTCTGATCTCTGAAGGGTTTACCGGTCTGGGCTAGTTCTTTACTGCCTCTATTTTCTGGGAGTCCACCCTTATACCTTCGCTTGACACTACATGTACTAGGAATGCAACTGATTTCAGCCAGAATTCGCATTTGCTGAACTTGGCGTATAACTAGTTGCCCTTTAGGGTCTGGAGTGCTACCCTCAGGTGTGCATCATGTTCCTCCTCGCTCTGGGAGTATATCAATATGTCGTCGATGAACACGATCACAAACATATCCAAATATGCCTTGAATACCCTGTTCATTAGGTCCATAAAAGTTGCAGGGGCGTTGGTTAGTCCAAAAGACATAAAAATGAATTCAAAATGGCCATATCAGGTCCTAAAGGTAGTCTTTGGGATGTTGTTCTCCCGAACCCTGAGCTGGTGATACCCAGACCTGAGATCTATCTTGGAGAAATATTTGGCACCCTGAAGTTGATCGAACAGGTCATCGATTCTGGGTAAAGGGTATCTATTCTTGATGGTGACCTTGTTCAACTGTCTATAGTCAATACACATCCAAAGGGAACCATATTTCTTCCAGACGAACAAGACTGGGGCACCCCATGACGATTTGTTCGGCCTGATGAAACCCTTAACTAGAAAATCCTTCAACTGTTCCTTTAGCTCTTTAAGCTCGCCTGGGGCCATTCGGTAATGAGGAATTGATATGGGCTGTGTGTCGGGCAAGAGATCAATTTCAAAATCAATCTCCCTCTTGGGAGGAACACCTGGTAGGTCATCTGGAAATACCTCGAGATACTCACATACCACGGGGGCTGACTGAATGGTGATGGTCCCGGACATGGTATCCTTAACCCTAACCAAATGGTAAATACAACACTTAGCAATAATTCTTCAGGCCTTGAGATAGGAGATAAAGAGACCTACTGGTACCGCTGAACCACCCCTCCATTCCAACACCGGTTCATCTGCAAATCAAAACTTCACCGCTCTAGTCCTATAGTTAACAGAAGCATAATATGCAAACAACCAGTCCATACACAAAATAATTTCAAAATTGGTCATAACCAATTCTACTAAGTCTGCGGAGGTAACCTTATGCAATACGGTAATGGGGAAACCTCTATATACCCGCCTCACTACGTTTGAATCACCAACCGGAGTAGAAACAGAGAATGCTTCGTACAAGATTTTAGGACTGATTCCAAGTGACTAGCAATGTAAGGTGTCACAAAAGACAGTGTAGCTCCAAGATCTAACAAAGCATAAGCATTAATGTGAAAGACTCATAACATACCCATAACCACATGGGGAGAATCCTCCTACTCCTGTCAAAAGCCAAGTGCATAAAATCGTTTCTGACGGTGGCCTCCAGCTGAACCAATCAAAGCACCATGTTGAGTCTGACGTGCCACTGGAATTACTGAACTGGCTGCTGAAGTGCAGGCTCCACTACCCCCTGACCTAGCTACAGGGCAATCCTGAGTCTATGTCTGGGTTCGCCACACCCGAAACAAGCATCTGAGCCCACCAAACACTTCCCTAAGTGATTCTTTCCACAATTAGCACAAGATGGGAATGTGCGTTCTATGCATATGCTATTTTGACTCCTCGAACCTGAGGCCCTTCTCCTCTGACCGTCTTGTGACCTGGATGGGGTACTAGCTGAAGATGGCGATGGTGTAATAGACTTGTGCTGGGACTGCTAGTGAGGCCCACCCCCTGGCCTCGGCTGGGAGAACCTGTGGCTATCAGTTCTGGCCCTCTTGGCCTCTCTTTGCCTCATATGAGCTGCTTCCATTTGTTGAGCATAGATTACCATACGTGGGTAGTCCATATCTTGATGAAGCATGGTTGTTATGTAATTCTTATCCAGATACTAAGATACTCCCTGCACGAATCTGCTCACCCACGCCCTCTGGTCTATCACTTACTCCAAGGCATACTTTGACAGGCGAGTGAACTCAAGTGAATATTCTAGCACCATCATCTTCCCTTGCTTGAGGTTAACAAACTCGGTTGCTTTCAATTCCCTCATCTCCCGAGGGAAGAACCTGTCGAGAAAGGCCATGTGAAATTCATCCCAGCTGATAGGGCCTACTCCCTCTGCCCCTACTATCCCTCCATTGCTTGAACTAAATATACGCGACCTCCTTCAACTGATAAGAGGCCAAATCAACACATTCCTCACTTGTCACTCTCATGACCTGAGTGACCTTCAAAATCCCTTCGATGAACTCGTGTGGATCCTCGTTCACCTTTGCCCCTGTGAACTCGGGAGGGTTCATCCTCAAGCAGTCTTTGTTCTGGGCTGCTGCTGCATTATCGTTCTGTGGAACAGGCGCAACAGCTTTCTGGTTGACCTGAGTGGTCATGGCATGTGCCAACATTTGAATCGTTTCCCGAAACTAGGCATGGGCAACTGGCTCTTGTTCCTGGGGCTCCTAAATCGGTGGGGCTTGCTGACGCCCATTATCACGGCCACCCTCGTGGCTTTCATCATTTCTGCTCCTTCTTCCGATCATCCTCTTGGGAGCCATAATTTTCTGCAATCACGAAATGCATGAATTAGAAGGACGGAGAGATTTTCACCGCATGACATAGATCATGAAAGAAGGGGATATTTCCTACAACGTTTAGTAGCCTCTTCTTCATAAGTGTGGCGCGCTTCATACCCATGAAAATGACTCTACCTAACGCGGCTTTCAGACTCCCTAGGACACATCTAAACCTATTGCTCTGATAACAAGTTTGTCACGACCCGAGAGCACACCCGGACAATAGACACAGGACAAGGAGCCCTGAAAGACTCCAAGTCAACCCATGGAGTGAGCATATAACTAATTCATTCATAAAAGTAGGAAAACTTAACTCAAGAATCATGAACTAACTGAAAATCACAACATGAGAGATAAGGAACAATAAAACAAAATACAAACAGTAAGGACAAAATACTACAAATAGGTCTGAAAGCCTCTACACCAGATAGACGGGTTGAAGGTGTTACACCCCGTCAGTTCTTGACACTTAGTTGGCCTATTTGCATGTTGGTTAAGAGTTTTAGAATACCATATGTGCGAGAAAAGGGCTCGGGGAGAGACCGTACAAGCTCCAAGTCAGAGCGTCACAAGGCAAATGCGACTTATAAATCACATTCGACAAATGCGACTTATAAATCGCATTCGAAAAATGCGACTTAAAGGCCCCAAGTATATAAGGCCTCCCACCTTGTTTTAAATCATATCCTTACATTTAATTTCCAGTGAACGAACAGTGAACAGGGGAGACGAAGGGTTTTCATTAATTTTCATTCGATTAAGCCATCAAACGCAGTCCAAACTCAAATTAACTTCGGGTAACGAAGTATAAAGCTACAGGGAGAATTCCTGCGGAGTTAGTTTCGCGAAATTCGGCCGGATAATCATCGTCAAACCAAGCCAAGGTAAGTGGAATTGCTCCAAATTAGTGTTAATATACTCCCAGCATTAAAGTGAGTATTTCTCCCTTCTAGACTTCCGAGAAATTACGAGTTTTCGACCGTTCTCCGATAAGTCAAATAATAGGAAGTAGGTATATCCATAAGTATGGTTTCTTTCTAAAATAATAGTAGAATTAATTCTATTCTTTCATGAATATGAATACAGCTGGGAGAAATAGCTGAATACTAGCCGAGCTACGCCAGTTAATCAAAAAGTCGGTAGTTGAGGTATGTAAAGCCAATTTCTTTCAGCAAGCTAGTAGTTCTAGTATAGAAAAATAGTACGAATTTTAGTAGAGTGTTTCATAAGTCGTATATTATGTTCAGTATGAAATTTAGTAAGAATGTTTGAAATATAATACAGTGTTTGATCTTGGGCAGATTTATATGCCCAAGTGATACTCAAATGCGTCATTTCGTCTTGTTTATCTATCGATGTTTGTACATTCTCATGTAAATTATAGTAAA
>JACEIK010013355.1:15508-26547 GCA_018107945.1 Datura stramonium
TGGATATTTAGAGGAATGGGTCCAGTCCCTGTGGGTTCGACAATCCCGGTTCTTAAAAAGAGCCACTATATTACTTGCACGACCCGTACACTTGCGGGCTCATCACAAACACCCTCCTAACTAGGGATTTATAGGTCGAGCTCCATGTGTGCTCATATGGGGTATGTCGATCATAAGAATCTCCCAATGTTCCTCATGATTTACGCATGTTTATGATTATGCACTTTGGCTCAAGTCATTTTCAATATAGCTTTTCTCTTATGACTATGATTATGGTTAATTTACGAATGTTTTTAAAACCTTGAGCCTTATGTTTACATTATGGTATTTACGTTACGATCATGCTATCCTACTCGTATGAACTTTTATGTATTTTAAATTATCCATTTTACTTACCTTGCATACTCGGTACATTCTACATACTGAACACAAACCTTATGTTGTATCGTTTCATGATATAGGCTCCGGCACTCAGACTCAGCCTCCGTCCTAGCCAGCTTTTCCGGAGTTAGCAGCCTGTCTCAGTTGGTGAGTCCTCATCTCCCGAGGACCATCTCTTATCAGCTATCTTGTATTTTCAGTTTCAGTTTTAGAGAGTTAGTTGGGGTCTTTTCCCATCAACTCGTCAGTGTTAGAGTCTTTCTCAGACATAGTTTATATTCAGCTTTAAACTCATGTGATATATCTCAGTTTTTAGATTATTCTTAGACTACAGTTATGTTATTCATGTCGATCTTCCGCTTTTGTTGATTAAGTTAGACGTATGTTCAAGCCATAGGTCAACTTGGAGTCCTCGGGGTTCCTTGTCCCGTTTCTCGATCCGGGCCTATGTTTGGGGCGTGACGAACTTGGTATCAAAGCCTTAGGTTTTGAAGTGTCCTAGGGTGTCCGAAAGTCGTGTTGAGTAGAGTCTTTTTCATGGGTGTGAAGCGCGCCACACTTATGACGAAGAGGCTACGAAATTTTTAGGAAATGTTCCCTTCTTTCATGATCTATGTCGTGCAATGAAATGTCTCTCGATCCTTCTAACTCGTGCTATATGCATTTGTAGAATCATGCCTCCCCGCAGGGTAAACGGCAGGAGAAATGAAAATGGCAATGGCTATGAGGATGGCAACGAGGGCGGGCACCAAAAAGCCCCACCAGTTCATGAGGAGCATGCACCAGAGCCAACTGCCCACGCTGAATTCAGAGCAGCCATACAGATGCTAGCATAGGCCTTGATCGCTCAGGTCAACCAGCAGGCAGTGGCGCATTTTCCTCAGAACGGGAATGCGGTGGTGGCTATAGTCATAGACTTCTTGAGGATGAACCCTCCAGAGTCACGGGGTCAAAGGTGGACAAGGATCCTTACGATTTCATCGATGAAATTCTGAAGATCACCCAGGTCATGGGGGTGACCACTGGTGAGTGCGTTGACTTAGCCTCTTATCGGCTGAAAGGGGTCGCGCATCTCTGGTTCAAGCAGTGGAGAGATAGTAGGGCAGCGGGATGAGTCTCCTTTTGCTTTTCAAGATCAGTTCTTCCCCCGTGAGATTAGGGAGCTAAAAGCGGCTGAGTTTGTGAACCTAAAGCAGGGAACGTGATAGTTCAAGAATATTCTTTAGAGTTCACCTGTCTGTCTAAGTATGCACCAGAGCTTGTGGTGGATTAGAGGGCTCGAGTGAGCCGGTTTGTACACGGAGTAGCGGGCTACTTGGATAAGGATTGCAGGACCGCCATGCTCCATAAGGATATGGATTTCCCTCGGATCATGTTGTACGCCTAGCACATGGAGGTAGCGTATGAGAGAGGGAGGGAGGCCAAGATGGACAAGACAGACAGTTATGGGACCTCTCAGCCGAGATCGGGGGGTGGACATAGCCAGTAGTCTCATCATAGGTCTTTTGCTCCAGTACCATCATCAGCTAGTACACCATCCAGACCATGAGGTGATTAGAGGAGCAGGGCCTCATGTTCCAGGGGCCAGAGCACCTTTCTAGCCTATACAAGGTGTGGCAAGAATCACCCCAGGGAGGTGTTTAGTTGGCTCAGACGCTTGTTTCGGGTGTGGAAAACTCGAACACAGAGTTAGGGATTTCCCTTTGGCCAGATTAGGGGATGGTGGAGCCCGTATGTCAGCTGCTAGTTCAGCGGCTCCAGCAACACGTCCATCCCAATAGTGTGCTTTGACTAGTTCAGCTGGCGGCCAGCGCCAAAACAGATTTAATGCCCTTGCATCCCGACAGGAATAGGAGACTTCCCAAGATGTGCTTACTGGTATGTTACAAGTCTTCCACCTTGATGTTTATGCTTTGTTAGATCTAGGGGATACTTTGTCTTTTGTGACGCCCTATGTTGCTATTAGCTTCGGAGTTAGTCTCAAAATCTTATCAGACCCTTCTCAGTCTCTACTCCAGTTGGTGATTCAGTTATAGCTCAACGGGTATATAGAAATTGCTCAGTCTCAGTCCTTTAGAAAACCACCTCAGCAGATCTAGTAGAATTAGCCATGACCGATTTTGATGTTATTCTCGGTATGGATTGGCTATTTGCATGTTATGCCTCAGTTAATTGTAGAACCCGTGCAGTAGAGTTCCGATTTCTAGGTGAGCCAGTCTTAGAATGGAAGGGTAGTTTAGTTGTGCCTGTAGGTCGTTTCATTTCCTATATTAAGGCCAGAAAGATGATTTCTAAAGGTTGTGTGTACCATCTAGTTAGGGTTAAGGATGCTACGTCCGAGACCCCGACTATCCAGTCAGTTCCAGTGGTATGTGAGTATCCAAAAGTGTTCCTAGATGATCTACCGGGCTCGGGGAAATTGATTTTGGTATTGACCTTCTACTCGACACGTAGCCTATATATATTCCTCTTTACCAAATGGATCCAGCCGAGCTAAAGGATTTGAAGGAGTAGTTGAAGGACCTTCCAGACAAGGGTTTCATCAGACCTAGCAAGTCTACATGGGGTGCACCAGTTCTGTTTGTCTGAAAGAAGGATGGTTCCCTTCAGATGTGCATTGACTGTCGACAATTGAAAAAAGTCACCATCAAGAACGGGTATCCTCTCCCCAAGATTGATGACTTATTTGACCAGCTCCAGGGTGCCAAGTGCTTTTCCAAGATAGACCTCAGATCCAGGTACCATCAGCTCAGGGTTCGAGAGTGACATTCTGAAAATAGCTTTCAAAACTCGGTATGGTCACTATGAGTTTGAAGTTATGTAATTTGGACTAATTAATGCTCCTGTAACCTTTATGGATCTGATGAACAGAGTGTTCAAGACATATCTAGACATTTTTGTGATCATGTTCATTGGCATCCTTATATACTCTCGGATCGAGGAGAAGAATGTTGCTCATTTGAGGGTGGGGTTGCAGACTTCGAAGGATAGTCAATTGTATGCAAAATTCAGCAAATGTGACTTTTGGTTGAATTCTGTGGTGTTCTTGGGTCATGTGGTGTCTAGTGAAGGTGTGCAAGTAGACTCTCAGAAGATAGAGACGGTGAAGAATTGGCCCAGATCGGTGAATCCCTCAAATATCATAAGTTCTTGGGCTTAGCTGGCTACTATCGGAGATTTATTGAGGAATTTTCATCTATTGCCGCACTGTTAACCAAATTGACCCAAAAAAGGTAAAGTTCCAATGGTCGGAGGCTTGTGAGAAGAGCTTCCAAGAGTTAAAGGCTTGACTTACCTCAGCACCAGTGTTGACCCTACCCGAGGGCACCGATGGGTTCGTGGTGTATTATGATGCTTCAAGGATCGGGCTTGGATGTGTCTTGATGCGACATGGAAGAGTTATAGCCTATGATTCTAGACAGCTGAAAGTGCATGAAAAGAACTACTCGACTCATGATCTCCAATTGGAAGCGGTTGTATTTGCCTTGAAAATATGGAGACACTATTTATATAGAGTCCAAGTAGATGTGTTCACAGACCACAAGAGCCTACAATATGTGTTTACCCTGAAAGATCTCAATCTGCGTCAAAGGAGGTGGTTAGAGCTACTCAAAGATTATGATATGAGTGTCCTATACCACTCGGGCAAAGCCAATGTAGTAGCGAATGCTCTTAGTAGGCTATCTATGGAGAGTGTGTCCTATGTGGAGGAGGAGAGGAAGGAATTGGTGAAAGATGTGCATAGACTTGCAAAGTAGGGAGTTTATTTGGTCGACTTGACAGATGGTGGAGTAGTTGTTCAGAATGGGTTAGAATCATCCTTGGTGACTAATGTAAAAGCTAGACAAGACGAGGACCCCATTTTGGTGAAATCAAAGGAAGCTGTTTAGATTCAGAAGGTGGAGGTCTTCTCCAAATGGGGAGATGGTATGCTTCGATACCAGGGTCACTTATGTGTTCCGAATGTTGATGATATGAGAGACCAGATGTTGCATGAGGCTCATGGATCTAGGTATTCTATACATCTAGGTGCCACCAAGATGTACCGTGACCTACGGGGAATTGTGGAATGACATGAAGAAGGACATAGCAGAATTTGTGGCTAACTGTCTAAACTGTCAACAGGTAAAGGTTGAGCATCAATGACCCGGAGATGTGCTCCAAGATATTAGCATCCCTACTTGTAAGTGGGAAGAGATCAACATGGACTTTATTACAGGTTTGCCCCGCACTCGTAGACAGTATAACTCCATTTGGGTTGTTGTGGACAGGTTGACCAAAGCAGCTCATTTCTTACCAATCAAAACTACTAATTTAGTGGAGGATTATGATAAGTTATACATTCGGGAGTTGGTTCGGTTTCATGGAGTGCTCTTTTCCATCATATCAGATCGAGGTACTCACTTTACCTCTCAGTTCTGGAGATCATTTCAAAAGGGACTTGGCACTCAGGTCAAGCTTAGCACAGCATTTCACCTGCAAACGGATGGCCAGGCAAAGCGGACTACTCAGACTCTTGAAGATATGTTGAGAGCCTATGTTATTGATTTCAAGGGTAGTTGGGATGACCATTTTCCTCTCATCGAGTTTGCATACAACAACAGCTACCATTCCAGCATTCAGATGGCTCTGTTCGAGGCTCTCTATGGACAGAGATGTAGATTTCCTATTGGTTGGTTTGAAGTCAGTGAGGCTACATTGATAGGTCCAGATTCAATCCATGAGGCTATGGAGAAAGTCCAGTTGATAAGGGAAAGGTTGAAAATAGCTCAAAGTCAACAAAAGTCCTATGTGGATGTGAGAAGGTGAGAACTTGATTTTGAAGTTGATGATTGGGTGTTCCTGAAGGTGTCTCCCATGAAGGGAGTGGTGAGGTTCAGAAAGAAAGGGAAACTCAGTCCCCGCTATGTTGGCCCCTATCGGATTGTAAGATGTGTTGGCAAGTTGGCCTATGAGTTAGAGTTACCCTCAGAGTTAGCTCCAGTTCATCCTGTCTTTAATATATCACTCTTGAAGAAGTGCTTGAGTGATCCAGCTTTAGTGGTTCTGGTGGAGAGTGTGGGTGTAAAGACAGCCTTAGCTACGAGGAGATTCCGGTGGAGATATTGGACCGTCAGGTTCGGAAGCTAAGGAACAAGGAAGTAGCTTCAGTAAAAGTGTTATGGAGGAATCAGCATGTTGAGGGATCTAAGTGGGAAGCCGAAGAAGATGTGATGGCTAGATACCCGCATCTATTCCCTTCTGGTCTAGTTCAGTTTGAGGTATCAGTTCTTGCTAGTAACCCTGAGGTTGGTCGACGGAAGGCTATATTAGGTGGGTCAATCCCAACCGAAATAGTAAACTCTAATCTCAAAACTATTTGCAGCAGCTAACTACAATATACATGCTTATAACTTTCTTACAAGGATGTAGGTCGTATTACTATATGACAGGATTAACTTGCCGAAGAGGTTAGCCTTAACATACCTCAAATGCCAAATTTTCATTCATTCAAATAGTTCCAACCTGTATCCGGATATTCCACACAATTGCAGCTTCTATGTTGAGTAAAATAAAGCTACTTTCAATACTAAGACTCGGCGAATAACGATATCTTTCAATAATATTAACTATAACTCAACTTTGTTCAATTCGGCCGAAAACTCACAAATTCCCGAGAGCTTAGAAGGTAGAAATGCTTACCTATCACTTGTATCCGCTTAGGACTCAATTATAAGTGATTTCTACAACTTTTATCGGTGGGGTTTCGGTACTCCGAGCAAATTTTTAAGAAATAACTCTGTAGGGACGTTCCTCATAGGCATGAAACCGTTATCCAAGATGAATTTGCATTTGGACGGAGTTTAATGGAATAAATCGGCAAGAATGAATGAAAAATAGAGAGAAAATATTGTAGGGTTGAGTTCTAATAAATGGGAAATGTGTTTATGACTTAAACTTGAACTTGCAACATATATATAATTGAAGCAATGGGTTGGGGGGGCAACGCTCGACGCGCTGGCCAGGGATCTAGGCTGGCAATGCGGCACGACGCCCAATGCACCTAGCCTCAGGCCCCGGCCTCCTGCTCGCTCGGTACCGTGCACTTATACTCATCCCCCGGGCCCTTTTCTGCATGTGTTGTACTCTAACATTCTTAACATGCATATGCACGCATTGGTTAAGCGATAGAAACTTACGGGGTGTAACATTATCCCCCCTAGGAACATTCATCCTCGAATGGAATCTTAAACTCAAGAGACTCAACTCCTATAACTATTTCCAGGAAAATTTCGGCAGTCTCCTCTGTAATATGGACTATTTGAAAATCTGAAATGTAGAAAAGCCCAATATACGTGCCTCACAAGATGCTACAAGCAATGATACAACATAATTCCATATTGTAAAAATGAACAACTAAACAATACTGATAATATAAGTAACAATATAATAATTGAACAACAATCTCACCTCAACTGCATAATTTGGGTCAATCCTGAAATAAGTGAGGATATGTAGACCTCATTTCGTCCTCAACTTCCCAGGTCATCTCTTCTACATTTTTGTTCCTCCATAGGACTTTAACGGGGGCTACATCTTTAGTTCTTAATCTACGAACCTATCTATCTAGTATAGCAACTGGAGTCTCTTGATAGGACAATTCTTCAGTGACTTGAATATCCTCCACTGGAACAACCTGGGACGGGACCCCTATGCACTTTCATAGCATTGACACATGGAAAACTGGATGAATAGATTTTAGTCCTGAAGGCAGTTCTAACTCATATACTACTAGTCTATCCTGCGAAGGATTCGATATGGGCCAATGAACCTAGGGCTAAGCTTGCCCTTCCAGCCAAATCTCCTCATGCCCTACATAGGTGAAACTTTAAGAAATACCCAATCATCAACATCAAACTCCAAGTCTCTACATCGGACATTGAAATAGGACTTCTGATGACTTTGGGCTGTTAGCAACCGTTCCCTGATAAGTTTCACTTTTTCTTCTGACGATGGATCATATCAGGTCTGATCAACCCTGACTCCTCTACTTCAAACCATCCTTTAGGGGACTTACATTTCCGCCCGTATAAAGCCTCATAAGGTGCCATCTAAATAGCAGACTAATAATTGTTATTGTATGAAAATTCAATAAGGGGTAGATGCTCGTCCCAACTCCCTCCAGAGTCTAGCACAAACGCCCATAGCATATCCTCGAGCATTTGAATGGTGCGTTCTGCTTGGCCATCTTTCTGGGGATGAAAGTTGTACTCAGGTTAACCTGTGTCCCTAAACCCTTCTGAAATAACTGCCAGAATCTAGCTGTGAATTGTGCCCCTCTATCAGAAATAATAGATGTTAGGACACCTTGCAGTCGGACTATTTCCTTAATACACAACTCAACATAATCTTCAGCTGAAAATGTAGTCCTGACTGGCAAGAAATAGGTTGATTTCGTCAATCTGTCAACAATGACCCAAATGGAGTCGAATTTACACCTGGTGCGAGGTATCCCTATCACAAAGTCCATATTAATTGCTTTCCATTTCCACATAGGCACGGCTATCTCCTGATTCAGCTTGTCAGGTTTCTGATGTTCCGCTTTTACCTGCTGGCAATTAGGTCACTGTGCTACAAACTCAGCTACACCTTTATTCATTCCGGTACACCAATATATCTCCTTAATGTCATGATACATTTTCATCGAACCTGGGTAAAGAGAGTAACGAGGATAATGTACCTCTCCCATGATCTTCTGGCGGAGCCCTGCTATATCTGGAACAAAGATTTGACCTCTGAACCTTAAGACACCGTCTCCTGTTAACTTAAAGGGCGATAGTTCTCCCTGCTAAACCTTGTCTCTGAGCTGCACTAGGCTTGGGTCCTCGTACTGCTGCTCCTTTATCTCTACAACTAGAGATGATATTGTTGTATTCTGAATTACAACCCTATTATCCTCTGATTCCACTACCCAGACTGCTAAATTAGCTAACTAGTGCAGTTCTTTCACGCCCCGAGTCTATACCCTGGATGAGACATGGTACTTGGAGTTACAAGTAACCCTAAGTCAACCCATGGTCTATCATAATACTGGCATTCTAAGTAAAACATAGCGGAAGCTTTAAAAAAAATAAAAAACATCTTTGAAGAAGAACTATATCACAAAGTTTTATACAACTAAAAATATGAATCTCTGTCTGAGTCTAAAAGCCAACTACAACTGATGAGTTGTTGGGACAAGCCCCCAGCCAACTCTAAGTCTAAATGAAATAAATATAACTGAAATAAATAATCCTCATCCTCAAAAGATGAGGACTCACCAATGATGCAGCTGGAAAAGTTTGAGCGAGATCGGCTAATGGTGCTGAGACAGAGAACCTGCAGCTGTATCATAAAATGATATAGCATAAAAGGTATGCATCATTACTTTGCATGTACTTAGTATGTGAGAGAAACCATACACAAGAAATAAAATAACTGAACTGGAAAGACATGCAATGACCAACTGAAATACTGAAACTGAATATCTGAATATGCTGAAATGATCAAAATGACCCTGTCTGATGGTCAAAGACATGCCATACTAATCTGAAGTACTGTACTGAACTGAGTAGTTTGGAACTGTTCTAACTGAGTTGATTTGAGACTGAACTGAAATGACTAGTGGGAGAGTCTATAACCGATATATAACCACGTGAGCTAGACGTGGAGTCCGATGTATACACCCCATCTGTAGGACCCAATATACCTTGCCAAGGTATAAAGGCATGAACTGAGTAATCACAACTCTGGAGCCATGAGGCTAATAAAAATATACCCTACGGTGACAATGTAGCTCTGGTAACCTGGGTGCGTTGGAACCACGGTCCGCTTGGTGTTAAGTCCTACTCCATCTGAATACTCCTAGACTGACTACTAAGCTGATAGCTCAAAACTGGGGCCCAAGACTAAGTCAGCTATGCCTATCTAAAAGTACCCTGAGAGTTTTATCGGACCGAATTCTATAACTGGTGTTCTAAGACTGGTCAGAGATGCTTAACTAGAAGCGTCATAACCGTCTAATGAACAAACTATAATCTGAAGCTGGGGTCCTAAGGCTGGTCAAAGATGCTTATCTAAAAGTGTCATGACCACCTAAAGAACCACTAAAATCTGATTCTAAGTCTAATACTGATAATTAGGAGGCATCACGGACACCTCAAGAATTAACTGTCGTCAAACTGATCAACTGAAATTACTAGATTGAACCGAATAGGCTAATAATTAATTGAGACTGGACTAACAAGCATCTGACTAAATTCACAACATTTTCTAGCAATATGGAAAACCCAACTGATAAAATCAAGTTACAAGGAAGAACTAATCCAAAAGGCAAAATTCTAGTTTACTGAACTCAAAGCTAGGGCTAAAACCATCCTTATAAGAATGAGTATTAACATGATAACTAGATAGTGGAATTATAACAACAATAAACATAGACAACATTCCACATGCTATAAACGAAGTCTGACATATAATCTATTCACATTCAAAAGTTTCAGGGCTAGAACTGATAGAGAAGATAGAAAAGATTTTTGGGGACACAAGGGAAGAACTATTCCCTTGTTGAATTCACATACCTGGTGATGGAAATCCCTGAGAGAATCCCTTAAAAATATGAGGAGAATTCGATTTCCCTAGCTTCTGCTCTGAGTCTTTCTGAGAGAAATTTTACGTTCTAACTTTTGAGGGATTAGAGAAATGAAATAAGCCGTCAGTTAACCCTTCTAAAACCCCTGATAAAAGCCCCCAAAAATGTACTTTAGAGTCTAGGAATTTAGGAAATTATGAAAAACTCCCTAGAAAATTTGCAGGAAAAAGGACCTTGCCAGTCCCAACTAGGCACTCCACGAGTCGTGAAGTCAGGAACGACTCGTGGTGTCCAGTCGTGATGTGCACTAGAAATTTTCTATAGATTCTCTAACCTGCCAACGACTGACTTCACGAGTCGTTAGGTCTCCCATTGCCACCGAACCGTAATTCCTCTTCAGGGGTCACCACGGGATACTTAACGATTCATTACCGGTAACCACGACTCATGGTCGCCTCCCATAGTAATCAATGCCTAAAACCACCTGGGGGTTACCACGGGCGACACCATGACTCGTGGTGTCCCAAACGAGTCATGGGGAGGACTCACATAACGACTTGTGGTATTGACCACGACTCATGGTCACACCCGTGGCCACTCAATTTTCTAATTTTTCAACCAAGTCCAGACCCTTCCCCATGAGTTACTCCACGACTCGTGGCCTACCCCACGAGTCACCGGATGACTCATTCTGTGACCTGGTGCAAAAACCCTATTTTCTCTATTTTAACTCCCGGGCCTGATCTTAGGATTTCTGGAGAACTACAATATCTCCCCCTTAAGAACTGTTACACCCCGTAAATTCTTGACATGTAGATGGCCTATTCGCATGTTGGTTAAGAGTTTTAGAATACCATATGTTCGTCGGTCTAGATGACTACACGCAAGTGCACTTGGTCGAACAAGTAGTAAAATGGCTCAAATAAAGCAAATATCGATCCCACAGGAACTGGACTTAAGGTATCAATCTACTCAAGTGTTAATAAACTTTAACTCTAAAAATGCAGACAACAATGTGAAAGAGATTTTTATATTTAGTTTCCTAATT
>JACEIK010013356.1:9672-21841 GCA_018107945.1 Datura stramonium
TTATATAAAATCACATGAAAATGTATCAAATAGCTTAGACAACACGACTAATTTAAGTTGTAAAGCATATCACGGGACCTATATTATTTCCCGTGATCACCTAGCCGAGTTAAAGGAGTTGAAGGAGTAGTTGAACGATCTCTTAGACAAGGTTTTCATCAAATCGAGCAAATCCCCGCGGGGTGCACCAGTTCTCTTCGACCATAAGAAGGATGTTTACCTTCGGATGTGCATTCATTATTGGCAATTGAACAAGTTCACCATCAAGATTAGGTATCCTCTCCCTAGGATTGATGATATGTTCGACCGGCTTCCGGGTGCCAACTATTTCTCTAAGATAGACCTCAGATATGGATACCATCAACTCAGGGTTTGGGAGAGTGACATTTCGAAGATAGCCTTCATGACTCAGTATGGTCACTATGACTTTGTAGTTATGTCTTTTGGAATAACAAATTCTCTTGTATCTTTTATGGATTTGATAAATAGGGTTTTCAAGCAATACATATATATATCTGTGATCGTGTTAATAGATGAAATCCTTATATACACTTGGAGCAAGGAGAAGCATGCGCTCACTTGAGGGTGGTGTTACAAACCTTGAAGGGTCATCAGTTGTATGCTAAGTTCAGCAAGTATGAGTTTTTGATAGACTCAGTGGCATTTTTAGGTCATGTGGTATCAACCGAGGGTATGCAGGTGGACTCTTAAAAGATAAAAGTGGTGAAGAATTGGCCTAGACTAGTTAGTTCTTCGGATATCAGGAGTTTATTGGCTTTAGATGGTTACTATCGGAGGTTTATTGAAGGGTTTTCATCCATTGAAGCACCAATGCTTTATTTGACCTAGATGAAGGTGAAGTTTCAATGGTTTAGAGTCCTATGAGAAGAGCTTCCAAGAGTTGAAGGTTCGACTCACCTCAACACCTGTGTTGACCCTACCTGAGGGTACCGATGGGTTTGTAGTATATTGTGATGCTTCGAGGATCGGCCTTTGTTGTGTATTAATGAAACATGGTAAATTTATATCCTATGCTTCCAGGCAACTGAAGGTCCATGAAAAGAACTATCCGACTTATGATCTCCAATTGGCGATGTAAGTATTTTTCCTTGAAGGTTTGGAGACACTATCTATACGGGGTCCATGTGAATGTGTTTACAGATCAGAAAAGCCTATAGTTCATGTTCACCCAGAAGGATCTTAACCTACGTCAGAGGAAATGGTTGGATCTTCTTAAGGATTATGGTGTGAGTGTCCTTTATCATTCGGGCAAGGACAATATGGTGGCAGATGCTCTTAGCAGGATTTCTATGGATAGTTTTTCTCATATAGATGAGGAAAGGAAAGAGTTAGTGAAGGATGTACATCAACTTGCGCGATTAGGAATTTATCTTGTTAACTCAATGGATGGTGATGACATTGTTTAGAATGGATCAGAATCATCTTTAGTGACCGATGTTAACACTAGGCAAGATGAGGATCCTGTTTTGGTAAAGTTGAAGGAAGCTGTTCGGAATTAGAAGGTGGAGGTCTTCTCTTAAGGGGGAGATGGTATGCTTCGATATCAGTGTCATTTGTGTGTATCGAATGCTGGTGACTTGAGGGAGTGGATATTGCATAAAGCACATGGTGCCAGATATTTTATCCATCCAGGTGTGACAAAGATGTACCATGACCTACGGGAAGTCTATTGGTGGAATAGCATAAAGAAGGATATAGCAGAGTTTGTGGCTAAGTGTCCAAATTGTCAATAGGTGAAGTTGAGCATCAAAGACCTGGAGGTTTGCTTCAAGACATTAGTATTCCTACTTGAAAGTGGGAAAAAATCAATATAGACTTCATTACAAGGTTTCCTCGTACACACCGACACTATGACTCTATTTGGGTGGTTATGGATAGGTTGACTAAGACAACTCATTTTTTATCGGTCAAAACTACCTACTCAGTGGAGTATTACGCTAAGTTATACATTTGGGAGTTTGATTTAATGGAGTTCCCTTGTCAATCATATCAAATAGAGGTACTCAGTTTACCTTCCAGTTTTGGAGATCGTTTCATAAGGGACTTGGACTTGGTACTCAGATCAAGCTTAGCATGACATTTCACCTGAAAATAGATGATCAGGCAGAATGGACCATTCAGACCCTTGAGGATATGTTGAGAGCGTGTGTTATTGATTTCACGGGTTGTTGGGATGATTATTTTCCTCTCATTGAGTTTGCATGTAACAACAACTACCATTCCAGCATTCAGATGGCTCTGTTGGGGCTCTCTATGGGCGAAGATGCATATCGCCTATTGGTTGGTTTGAAGTTGGTGAAGCTGCATTGATAGGACTAGATTTAGTCCATAAGGCCATGGAGAAAGTTCATCATAGTATTCTATTCAGTTTCATGATCAGCTTATGTCTCTCATTTTCCTTCATGTCAATGTATGTACGTGTAATTCATGAATTCAGTTCAGTCATGTATTCTAGTCTGGAGTTAGTCACTCCGTCAGTTTTCAATATAAATGTTCAGTATTTGGCATGGTAGTTGCATTTCTCAGCTTTTGAGTATGTATACTCCGATTCGAGGATTAATATTACCAAGGGGGAGATATCATAATACCCCGAAAGTGCTTAAGAATAGACCCGGGATTTGAAATAAGAAATAGCAGAAAATCTTAGATTTCCTCTTAGAACGACTCGTTGTACGGGTCATTGGTGGGTCTTGATAACGTCCAAAATATATCCTTCATGCAAAGAATATACACGGCCAAAGTATCAAAATAAGTAACCTGCCAAGTGCCGATGTTGAATCCCATGATGACTAGGGAATGATAGTTACAAGTGTCGGTTGAGAAATTGAAGTTATCTTGCACCACATAGATTTAATATAAAAGAAAATAAAATTAGCGGGATTCAAATTTTGCAGTGAATTGTATTTGGTGATTTAGTGAAATAAAATAGCAAGATCAGCGAAGTTGTCAACGAGAGTGTGAAAGACTAGAGATGTGGTGTAAATGAAATACTAACTAGATCAGAACATGCTAGGTCATCTTATGAGTTCAACAAGTGTAAATAATCTCGGGAAGTGGGTAATTGCAACTTTTCAGCCTTTTAACTACCTCTTACTAGAGTTTTGTCCAACCTCTAGCCATAATTTAGATCAACCCGATTCGATTTGGATTAGCAATTGCACTAATTTCTAGCTATTAGCTGCTAATAAGGAATGAGAATGCAATTTCTGCTATTTCTAGCTAATTTTCACAATCTCTTATCCATACTCACTATTAAATTCTCTTCCAATACTTAATTATTCTTTTACAAGCAATGATCAAGCAAGAGTAAATAGACCTATATCATAATAAATGGATCTTCCTTTATAGAATGAAGAGAATTTAACAAATTTACACTTATTTGAACAATATGAAGATGACTCTAGAAATACCTACTAATTAAGTATTCATCATCACACACCTCTAGTTAATCATTTAGCTACTTATGATTAAGAAATTCAGAAACACATTCATTAAGAGCTTCATTGAATTTAATAGAAAGAGTGGAAAAATAAAATTTACAAAATAGACTCCAACAATTGTTGAAACTTACTATTACAAAAAAGAAATAGAGGAGAGTACTTTTTCCAAATTCACCAATCAAAATCTCCCTATCATAACTAGAGAATGTTTTTCAACTAAAAAAGGAAACAATAATGTGATATATGCTTTGATCTCTCTCAATATCTCTATTTCTATCTCTCCTTCTGCATATCTCCAGTACAAAGTACTTTATCTGCTACTTATATCCTAAAAAGTAGGGAACTTTTTATCTCTTTTCCCGTGATAGACAATTATATCCATAAGCAGCATTTTGGAATCAGCGGAGACACTGGCGGTTTGTCAGTCCCAATCAGTGAACTGTCGGGTGTCTTGTCTCGGTCGTTACTCAACTCCAATGAGCATCGGTTGTTCACCCGACGTTTAGCCGATGACGATCCGTGAACCGCCAGATCTTCATATTGTTTCCCAGAACATTGGGTGTCCTTTGGAGACTGGACAGGCAAATCGCTGGTGGCAACTCATGAATCGCTGGTGGAATTATTCCTCAGAGGCAGTGATGTTCGGCCTTTGGTTGGCGTTTCGTCGGTCTTCATCTGTGGATTACCGATTTAATCTCACTCTCTTCTTTTTGGTCAATTTTTGCTCTTATCTTCACATTAAGTCATCTGCACACAAAAAAAAGCAAAAAGGGGCATAAAATCCTTATAATCAACTGAAGAACTAAGAAAACACTCAACTTTTAGAGCCTAATGAGTTGGTAAATTACCAACTCATCAAACCCCTAAACTTGAACCATTGCTTGTCCTCATGTAATGCAAGACTTATTCATTGAGAAATATGCCACCTCTATTGACAATTATACTTCACCAATCACCTGAACTATGACAACCCAAAAATATGCTCACAAAGCTCACCGAGAAAGAGAAGAAAATACCCCAAGAGACCAAAACAATGATGATTTTCAAACAGGCTACCACTTTCTACAAATCAAAGCTTATGAAAGGATTTATTCAATAAAACAAGGGCATTTCTTAACCATGAAACACACATAGCATCTCAAGTTATAATCAGTGTACATTCAAATCTTGCCTTAGAGTTTACACTCCTCATCCCCTATTCCCACATTAACTCGGAATGAGCTTCTGTCCCCAAAAAAGAATGATGACACTCACCAAATTAAGAATCCCTATTCTTTAGGTCATGTGATCATTTGAATGCACCCAAGGGATTGTTTGGAAGAGACACTCCCACTCACTCTCCCAAAAGAAATCTCCATGCATACACTTGACTCATAGACTTTCCCTTCATTAATTCGCCACTGATGTAGAGTAGATGCACTTAGAATCATTTAAGGCTTGTGGGTTATGATGTAGGCTCAGGGTAAGAGTAGGATAAAAAATTGGTTATAGTGACTAGAGCCTCCCTGATGCTTTTTGTGAACATACCTTACATCCACTTCTTCCACTAACTTCACCTTGTTTCACTTCTTTCCTTGTTTCTGACTTTTATTTCTTTAACAACCCTCCTTAAAACCCCTTTGGCTTTCATAACTAGCCTTATCACCTAAAGAGAAAACACCGGTTCACACAAATTATCTTTCTGTTTTTGATTTATCCTTTGGTGCATTTTGACACAATGTGGTGCTCCCCTCACACTGAAATTCTTATCTTCCCCCCTTTTGCACACCCCCAAACTTAGGTTTTTGCCTCATTTCTCATTTTTTTTATATCTCCGTCTTTCTTAGGCTTTAAGCCTCGTTTCATCACTTATCTTGTCACTAGCATTTATGGAGAATGGATGCCAAAGAGAGGTATTAAGAATGGTCTTAAGGCTTGTAATATGGTTGCCAAAGAAAGGTCTATGGCTCAACGTTGTCTAACAAAGATCAATGCTTATGGAGGGCATATGGGTGTAGTGACTAGACAAAGGAAAGCCTAAACTCATGTTCTTGGTGCAACTACATCTAGAATTTCTCTATGAATCATATTTGTGGCAAGTTCTAGACAAGATGTAATGCATGAGATTCATCAAAAATATCCTTACTACAAAAGACATCACTCTTAAAGTGTCTACAAGAGTCATTCTCCACACAAGATATCAAATTAGGATATCAAAGCAGGCAAACATCATAAGTCAAGCAAAGAATTTGCAACGTATTACATAGAATGGTATGCTACGATGCCAACACTTGCTCATAATCTTCATTTTCATGCCCTTATTTTAAAATTCCATATCAACAATTTTTTCGGTGGTGCCTCTCAAAACAACATCATAAACGACTCAAAAAAAACATAGCATTTTCCCTGAAGAATGTTGCTACTCAATCTATCATCGGAAAATACTAACACGGTTCGACAATAAAAATAAACAAAAACAAAAGACTGCTCCTCGGGAAAGAACCGAGGTCTAAAGAAAACCCTTGGAATTTTAATTACTACACTACTATTTACAATGGAGAAAAAGGACCAAGACTTTGGTCATTTCATTCAAGATTACGCAATTCAAAACAAAGGCCCTATTTGATCACTAACTATCAATCATCAAAACTAAACCAAGTCATTCGTTTTATTAATTTTTTTCAAAAAAGACACGACCGACAAAGAAAATCATCAATCATCATCAAAAGAAAACAACAGCCCGACAAAGGCTCTACTCACTCAATTTCAAAACAAAAACATAAAAAAATCCAAAGAAACATTCATCCCCGACCCCATCATCAACTGTACTCATCCCTTCTCCACTTAAGAGAATACATTGTGCAAAATGGAAAGGGACAAGAAACTCCCTGAGTGCGTCACTCTTCTTCATCATCAATATCTGCCTCACCTGCACTGCCACTGTTGGCCTCACCTAGCCCAGCAAAATCATCTCCTAGCACTTCAAAAAGATCATCAAATGGACCCCGAACTGAGGAAGGAGTAGTCATTTCAACATCCAAGGCACTCATATCTAGCATTTCTGTTGAAGTCTAACTCTTCCACTCTTGTACCTCAGTCTGGAGGGAGGTGACTGCCCCTTCCACCAGCATCTACCCTCTTGCATAGTGTGGCGACATTCGCATACAATGACTTGATCTCCTTTTTGTTTATTTTGGCAATGAGTGCGGGGAGGATCTTAGCCAATCATTGAAATTGGATTTCATGCGAGTTTGTCATCTCCACGATTCTATGAAGACCACTTGGTTGAGAGGATTGTGGAGGGGAAGGTGCTCCACGCTGAGGCATGTCACCTAATGCTTAGCCTAACATTTCTAGCTGGGGCATATTTGACTCTGGGTGTGGTGACTGGTCTGACTTATGGGAATGGGATCCTTCCTACACTCTAAAGGCTTCCAGTCTCTTTCTTTTCATTGTCGGTGCCTCGGCATCTCTCTTCGGATCAATAGCTATCACTCCTAGAGCAATGGAAGGAGTTTTGTTAGTGAACAGAGGCACTCCAGCTTCTAAGCAAAGATGGGAAATCAGGATGGCATAGGGCATTGAAGTGCTTTACTGATGAGCCTTTTTCCTCATTTGCTGGGCAACAATTTTCTCGAAGTTAATGGGGACTCCTGTCATGATGCAGACAATAAGGATGGCAGTTTCAAGGCTGACCCTCTCCTCGTTTTTTGAGGGGATGATCTGAGCATAAATAAAATCCAGCTACAGCTTAGCCTCAAACATCAAATCATGGCGAGAAATTTCGCCACCCATTGTGGCCCAGAGAGGATTGTCAACAATGATAATGCAGGCTACCCAAGAAAATTGATCCTTCATATCAACTACCCGAGCCATATACTCCGTACAATATTCAACTTTGTACTCCCAAAACAAGAAATTGATGGCACTAGGTAATGTCAACTTCCACCCCTCTTAGCATCACTGAAGGCAGGCATGAGAAGTAATCGACCTTGCCCCAATGATGTATGCTGTCTTGTCAGGCATAATATGAGGCGTAAAACTCCGTTATCAAGCCGGGGTAGTAAGGCAGAGAGGGTTGGCAAAGGCATGCCATTTCCTTTCTATGAATTGGTTGTGATGTTTGGAAGGTCACCCCTGAATCCCGCCAAATGGAATCACTTCTCCACTATGATGGATCGGTCTTGGCAGATGACATAGTTCTCTTGCATGTTGGGGATGCAAAAGATTATTGCTTCATTGGTGTTGGCACGCGGTGGAGCGGCCTTTGCTTTTCCCTTGCTAGAAGATAAGGCAGGAGCCTTTCCTTTTCCTGTATTCATTGATGAAGACATGGTTTGTTTTTTTTGCAAGAATGATGTTAGTGATTGATATTTGAAGAGAAAATCAAAATAATAAAAACTAGTCTAAGGGGGAACTGAGAAACGGGGGAAACCAAACATTCATTTAAAGAACCAATAGCACCGGCGGTTCGCAGGAGCACTTTCGCTTACTCGTCGATGCCTTACAGAAAACTAGGCAAGTGGGGGATATATCGGTAATTAATCAGCGAATTGTTGGTCTAGATTCGTGAAGCGCCGTTGTAACGCGCGATCCACTCAATGTCTTGAAGCCAATTTTTAGAGTGAGCTGGCGTTCCATCAGCGATTCACCGAACCTAACCGACGAAACGCCAGACCCCATCATACCCAATTCGAACATAACAAATCACAGACACCCATTAACACACACTCATACACAACATGATAAAATCACCACTACTCCATTTAAACATAATATCATGATATTTTGCCATTAAGAATGGTGTCACCCGGTCTATCATTGGGCAAAACGTAGCATTTTATTCAATTGGGACACTAAGACTTCACCCTTTTCAAAATTTCACACACGTGAACACATATTCCCCATTCCATTAAACAACTAGAGCATATTCATGAGTTCTATAAGAAAGGGAAAAAAGTAGTAAAACTAAAGAATTAAGCACCAATGAGAAAATCAAGACAAGGGAAATAAAACTTTTACCACAATATGGGATTTCTTGCACACTTTAACTTCAAGAGCTTAGCTAATTCTTAACAATGGGACTTCAAGAGATGTGTAATAGAGGAAGGAAATCTGAGTGAAGTGAGTTTGATAGTTAAATGATGGAGAGGGTTTTATAGGTGAAAGGTGAAAGTTTGATAGGTTGAGGGCAAGGTGGAGAGTTTATTGTGGGTGTATTGGTGGGAAGCGGGAAGATGTAAACCTTGGAGAGTGGAAAGGCTGAAAAGAGAGAAATATGGGAAAGTGGGAGTGTTGGGTAATAGAGAGAAAAAATGGAATGGAAAAATGGTGGAGTAAGGGGAACTAGGGGAATATTTGTAGAATAGGGCGGCTGATCAGGTATTTGAGATTTGGTGGGCCCTCTCTTTCACTTCCATTTTGAAACAAACTTATACCTCGACCGGTGCTTCATTGGCGGGTTTTTGAATCACACCGACATTCTGTCGCTTTATTTTTCCTCTACCATGTGTTTTGTGCGCAGTTATCTATTTCTTAGTCGATGATCCACCAGCGGTTCACAAAGTGAATCGGCAATCCGCCAGTTACCCATCGCTTAGGTTCCCCAGCTTCAGGTCCTTTGTGCTGCATCGACAACCCACCGACGGTCCACGTTTTGATTCGGTTGTTCACCGCTGGGTCTGTTGGTCCTTCGATCCAAGCCCTAGCCTTCTATTTTGCATTCTCCTTCAACGACGGTTCGCGTTTCTGGATCGATGACTTGCCGGTTCCGCGCCGTTCCTCTCTTCATGGTTTGTTTCTCCCTTTGTTCTTCACTTCAATGCTCCTACAAAAACAAAAACAACAAAGACATAAAATAATTCACTAAACACTAGAGTTGCCTCCCAAGAAGCGCCTTAGTTAACTTCGTGGCACGACGTAGATCTTTTTTCAACAACTCTTTTTCGATGGGTCATCATCCAACTCCGTCTCCTTCATCTCCAATCCCTTGTCCTCAACTTCATTTTGCAACACTCCTACCACCTTATATTTGGGGGGGGGGGNTTTGGGGGGGGGGGGAGTTTCAGCTGATGGACACACCTTGAAGGTAACTTCCTTACTTCCAACTTGAAATTTTAGCTCCCCAAGCTCCACTTCTACCACGGCTCTCCCATAGCTAACAACGGTCTTCCCAAAATAATAGGAACCTCTACATCCATTTCGCAATCTAGAGTAACAAAATCAGCAGGTACAATAAGCTTTTCCACTCTTACCAACACATATTGTAGCACCCCCACCAGTCTTTTTATGGACCTATCTTCCATGAGCAGCCTTATCGACGTCGGTTGTGTGCTTCCGAGTCCCAAGTTCTTGAAAATGAGTAGGGGAATTAAATTTATGCTGGCGCTAAGATGACATAGAGCTTTTCTAAACACACATATCCCAATTGTACATGGGATTGTTAACGCTTCTGGGTCCTCCCATTTGGGGGAAAGATTGTGCATTATCACTGCACTACAACGGTTCATTTTTTCCCATTACCAGCATCAACCACCTTTTTCTTCTTTAGCAATTCTTTCATAAACTTTGCATAACCGGGCATCTGGAGTAGAGCATCCACTAATGGTATATTCATGGACAACTTTCTAAACATGTCAACCAACTATTAAACTAGTCGTCCTTTTTCTTGGCTAAATGTTGTGGATAAGGAGGTGATTCTTGATTCAACCTTGTCATCAATTGGGTCCTTCATGCCCGCCTCATCATTATCACCATGTGAGAGGATTTCATCATCCTTTCCCTCTCCTTCCACCTCAACCTTTTCTTCGTTCCTTGGAGTCATTGGTGTTTTATCAATTTAAGGTTATTAACCTCATTAGGCTTCACTGGTGCATCTCCAATCACCTTGCCACTCCTAGTGACAATAGCCATGCATTGACCATCTTTCTTTGGATTAGTCATTGTGTCACTAGGTAGTGTTCCCTTCATCCGGGGGTTCATTTGAGCCGAAACGTGATTCATTTAGGCCTTCAAATGTCTTGTGGAAGTTGAATGTGAACTCACTGTTTGGGCAAGGTTAGACACCTTCCCTCTTAATTCTTTCACCCCGCTCTCGTCAACTCCACTTTCTTTAGAACTCTAGAGAGCATTTCTTCAATTTTTGAGCTACCCGCATCACTCACGTATGGCTTATTGTGAGAGTTTCCAACATTTGGAGGGGGAACATATGGATTCGAACTATGGTGATAGGGATCAACCTCTTGGTTTGGCTCCCTATTACCCCACCTTTCTTTTCTTTCGGTCCATCCCTGCGGCTCACGATTTCCCCAACCTTGGTTTTCATCCCTTGGGAGACATGGGCCTTGGTTTGCTCTTTGGAATCTAGGTTAAGGACCTCCCATTTGGTTGCCCATGTATTGGAATTCTTCTTCATATCTTGGCGGTGATGACTCTCCATCATATTGTTAGGGACCTTGCATTCCCACAGCATTTACCACCTTGGGCCCTGCTCTGATTACATGTTTTGTCATCAATTCCAACTGTGTCATCATCTTGTCAAGATTCTCATCCTGCTCTTCATCCCTTTTTCACAACTCAGCTACCAATGCACTTGAGCTGATCTCATGAGTGGACACATTTGTTTCTCTCGTGCACCAAGCCCTATTGGTCTTTGTCATTCTATCTAGACGGGCTTTGGCCAACCCATATGTTTGTTCCATAATAGAACCACCGGCTAGGTTTTTGGCCACGGACTTGTTGGTTAAATCAAGGGCCTTGTAGAAGATTTGTGGAAGCACTCCATCCGATAGTCCATGATTTGTGCAAAGAGAAACCTTCTTTTTAATCCTTTACCATGCCTCGTACAAAGGATCTCCCGGTCCTTGCCTGAAATTTGTGATATTGTCCCTTGGCTGAAGCATCCTTGATGGAGGGAAAAAGAGATCCAAGAAAGCCTCAGTAAAATCTTGCTAAGAATTAATACATCCCGGAGGGAGTTCCTCCAGCCACATTATTGCCTCTGTTGTCAGTGAGAAAGGTAAGAGTCTCAACCGGATTGACTCTTAACTGATATGTGTAATATTAAAGGGCTTGCATATTTCCAAGAATTTTCTCAAATGCCGATTCGCGTCCTCACTTGGTTTTCCTCCAAAGAGTCTCTTCATTTGAAACAAGTGCAGCATGGTGCTTGTGACATTAAATACTACATTCCTACTTTGAGCGGCAGGCGAATGGCTCCCCTGATTTCCGGCATCACTAGATTATCTACATTGTGTTCCATGTTACCTTCCACTAAACTATCCCCTTCTTGGGAGTGATGACTCATGTGGTGGTGAGATCCTAACAACATAAAAAACTCACTTCAAGTAGCTACGATGCAAAACTATTTCAACTTAACAATCAACACAAGAATAGCAAGATCTAGTCCTCGACAACAGTGCCATTTTTAATAACATCCAAAATAAGTCTTTTAATGCAAAGAATATACACGGCCGAAGTATCAAATAAGTAACCCAGCGAGTGCCGGGGTTGAATCCCACGAGGACTAGGGAATGATAGTTACAAGTGTCGGTTGAGAAATTGAAGTTAGCTTGCACCACGTAGATTTAATATAAAAGTAAATAAAATTAGGGGAATACAAATTCTGTAGTGAATTGTATTTGGTTATTTAGTGAAATAAAACAACAAGATCAGCGAAGTTGTCAACAAGAGTGTCAAAGACTAGAGGTGTGTTGTAGATGAAATACTAA